>CAUYPK010086022.1:0-121550 GCA_963574355.1 Loris lydekkerianus | reverse complement strand
GGGTTTGGGAGCATTTGAAAGCTTTGTCTTCAATGTCAGAAATTCTTCTGCTTGCTCCATTCTGTTACTGAGGGATTCTACTGTGTTTCTCAGATCTTTGAAGGATGCAACTTCTTGTCTCAATGTTTCAAAATCTTTGGTCATTTGGTCTTTGAATCCATTGAATTCTTGAGATAACTTTTGGAATTCTAATTTGATCTTATTTGCTATCCAGATTCTGAATTTAATTTCTGACATCTCAGCTATTTGTTTGTGCATGGGGTCTTGTGCTATTTCTGCCCCATTGATTTTTGGGGGAGTTGATCTACTCTGATTATTCATATTGCCAGAGTTTTTCTGTTGATTTCACATCATGATTGTTTTTTCACCATTGCCCCTGGCCGTCCTCAGAGTTGGGGAGGTGTCTCTCCAAGATTAGACCCTAGTGGGATCCCTCTATTGTTGCTGTATCTTTGTAGGGAGTGACCCTGTGTAGTTCCTCTGGGGCTGCTCTAGCTAGGGAGTTCTGGTTGTGGAAGCAGCTCCGGTGTATGACACACCCGGATCCAGCCACAGGGTTGGGGGTGTTTTGCACGGTTCTGGGAGTGCCTGCCACCCAGTGACTTTGGCACAGAGAACCCAATGCTCCAGCAGTCTCTGGCCAGGAGAAGGGCTCTGCACAGAGGCAGGGAGGGCTCCAGAGGGCACGCAGCTACCAGAGTCCCCGGTCAGATGAACAGGCTACTGTGGAGGCTGGGAGGACACAGGAGGGAGGATGCAGGGTTGCCTGGCCAAGATGTAATATTTTAATGACATTTCAGGTGGTACTTAAGGATTAAATTCAAGTTTAAATTGGGTATATTTCTATCAATGGAAATATCAGAACTGAACTAGTGATTAATCAATTCTTTTTTAAACTTGGAGAATTTATATGTGAAAGCAATGATGACTATCATTACAATATATTTTATTAGTTTTCATCGTGACTAGATAGTTTTTCAATATCTTGTAAATTTGTAATAATTTGTATTATAAAATGTATCCCCAATTCAGAACTGTTAAGTAGAAGTGTGTCATAGAATCAACAGATACCTGACTCTCTGCTTTCCAGGGTGGTGGGAAGGAGAACGCATAAAGGAGGGGTCTGGAATCCTCATGGAAACTCTCTGTTCATTTCAGAGTGAGTCAGTGATGTGCGCTGATGAGTCATTGTTCCACAGCTGGGGAGACAGAAATGCCTCTTCTTCTCTTCTTCCATTAGAACTTTCTTCAAACAAGGTGAAGGACTATTTTAAAGGGGCTACCTGAGGCTTCCCGGGAAGGTGCTAAAGGGAACCCCAGGCCTCCCAGCTTGGTGAAATCACTGACTTGTTCTTGGAGCAACATTCAGCCAGCACACTGTCTGGGTGTAGACATGGCACACAGAATTCTTTACCACTAAGCCCTAGCTCTCTACATCTGCTTACCACACCATTTCCTCACTCTTATTATCAATGCAGGAATAATAAAATCACATATGTTCTAATTACACAGGAATAATATAATTACAAATGGTTCTAATTGACCCTTTTAATGTTCAGTCTTGAATTCCACTCCATCACAAAGTCAAACAGGAGGAGAAAAAGTAGTTGAAAATTAGGAGAAATTGATGAAAACAAAGCAGTAATCCAGGGCAAGTTAACCTTTTTTACTAGATTGCGCTTGGGCTGATTTTCTTGCTGTGTCTGTAAACAGCACTTTTAAGGGAAATTGAGAAGTCCTTGATGAAGGGACAGTTTTTAAGGCAGCAGGTAAGCTGAAGAGCCAGGTGTAGTGAAGTGTCCCTGTGTTAGTTCATTTTCCATGGCTCTGAAGGAACATCTGAGGCTGGGTGATTTTCGGAGAAGAGGGGTTTATTTGGCTCACAGTTCTGCAGGCTTTGTGAGAAGCCTGCTCTTAGCATCTGCTCCTAGAGAGGGCTTCAGGGAGCTCTAGTCAAAGGGGAAGGTCAAGGGGAACAGGCATGTCACCTGGAGGCAGAGGGAGCCAGAGAGGAAAGACGGAGTGCCAGGCTCTAACAACCAGCCACCACCTAAACTAATGTAGTGAGAACTACTCCTTATCACAGGAGCGCACCAACCCATTCATGAGGGACCCCCATGACCCAAGCACCTCCCACCAGGCCCACCCCCAACACATAGGGTCGGATTTCAACACGAGATTTGGAGGGAACAAGAATTGAAATTATATTGATTCTTGTCTCGCTTCACTAAGGGAAGTGAAGAATAGTCCAGACACCTGCTGGATGCTGCAGGAAGGGCTGACTCCCAAGGGTGTGAGCTACAGGGAGCCAGCACCCCGATTTCTCCGTCCTGCCCCCTCCATCTGCCAGAGCCTCACGGACCCTCCCCCTGCATCACATCTGGGGCTGTGTTACTGATTTCTCCACCGTAACGCTGCAGTATTTTCCTTTTCATTAATAAATATTTATTTTAGCAGCATCTATATAAAATCTCACTTTTATTGAAACTTTTATCTACCAAAAATATGAAAATAATACTATGTCTGCTTTGTGCCTTATATTAGTTTGCTAAGGCTGCCATAACAAAGGAACACAGACCCGGGCGCTTAAACAACAGAGATTTACTTCTCACAGTTCTGGAGGCTGAAAGGTCACGATTAAGGTTTCATTCCTCCTTGGCTCACAGAAGACCACCTTCCTGCTGTCTCCAGACATTTCTTCCTGCGTGTGCTTGTGTCCCTGGCTTCTTTCTTGATGTCTGAATGTCCTGTTCTTGCAAGGAACCTGACCCAACCAGATTGGAGTCCACCTTAATCTCCTCTTTATAGATCCTACCTGCAAATGCAGTCATGTTCTGGGTCTGAGCTGCTGGGAGTTGGGGCTTTACATATAAGTTTGAGGGGGACAAAGCTTACCTTATAAAGTGTGTGCATATACACTTCCATGCACATATGCATGTATATGCCATCGAAATAGAATGGAATGAGTGTCAAAGACAGACCTCAGACAATGACTGGTGACAGGAAGCTGGGAAAAGGAACAAAAGGACAAAAGGAATCTGGGAGCTCTAAACGACAGTCTTCAACGTGGTCGGTTTTCCAGGGATAAACATCAGTCTGAGCGCAGGATACGCAGGTTTTCATAATATTTAGTTTTGTTACTTTTTGAATATCTGAAATGTCCTGAATAAATGGCTAGCAATCTCGTAAACAAAAGGCAGAAAGGCCATCACCAAGGGTCAGAGGTGGAGAAAGAGAAAAATGTAGCCAAAAACGTTTTTCTGAAGATTAATTTTTGACAGGGGTGCAGGTAATTTGGAAGGTAAATTAAAAGTCAGCACACCTCTGAAATTCTGTATTTGAAAAACAGATCAGCACGCAAGTACTCACCAGGCCTGACAGTGGGAATTAAATGGCCCCACAGCCTCTCCTTAGGAAGTGAGGCCAGGCTCTGAAATACTTGCAGTGACCCCCCTGGGTCAGAGCATTCTTTGACTGCCAGCCACAGGAACATAAGGGATTGCTAAATTCCAGCATTTTCAAAAATCCCTGGGTCTGAGGGAGTTGGCTGTCTGTGGCTATTCTATACGCAGGCAGGAAATTGGCTGTTGCAGTGGGTACACTGGATGGACGTGTGTCCCATCAGGCTGCTCCTGGGAGGGCAGAGCCTGGTCAGACAACACATTTGGCTTCCCCACTGCCAGCTTTTGTCTCCATTACGTCTGTGCATAATCACTTGTGTACACTGTGCCATCTCTTCTACCACTTACTTGTAGTAATCCCTGTAAATGACCATGTGGCTAATGAGATATGGGCTGGAGTTTGTGCAGATGGATGGAGCTTGCCTGTGGTGTGTGCATTTCTCTATCAGGATTTATTTCCACCAGTCATGGCACATCTGCACCCTGATATCTAAAAAGGTGGACATGCTGGTCAGCCTGTGCATACATTTTGTACATTGGGGAGGGGAGAGGACAGATGTTTCACTTGAGAGCCACATAGAACAGACATTGAGAAGTAAAACTCTCCGGGACTAGACCTTTGCTGCCCTGGCACAAATTTACTCTCTGGCTTCTCACATCCCATGCTGACATTTTCACATGTACTTCCCCTTAGCTGTGGTGACGGCCCATGGACAACAGTATTTTTGTCCCTTAAGTGTTCTCCTCCACCCGCCCTGATCTAAGTTCTCTTTTTCTTCCAAGTCCAAACCTAGGTCTGCCATCTCTGGCAGGTTTTCCAGACCACTGCTGTCAGTCTTCCATGAACTCCCATGAATTATTGTTTTATGGCGTCTCCATTGGCCATGTCCTTCTGCCTTAATTGTAGTTAATTGTTGTGTGTCTTCAATTCATAAAACCGCTCTTCACCTGTCCCCACCCTTCACCTGGCCCCGCTCTTCACCTGCCAGCCACAGGTCACAGAATAGTAATGCAGTTCACAGTCTGGTAGGAAAGCAGTAAAAATAAACAGAAACAAGGAAAGATGGGGTCTATGAAGGAGTCTGCTCAGTCCCCAAGACAGACAATAAAAGCAAGGCCTTGTTTAATAAGAAAAATTGGGCACACTTTATTAAGAAAATGGCCATTAAGCTGAAGGAAGGAAAAGAACTAACCCTGAGAAGGGAGAACTCAGGTAGGAAACAGGATGGTGGCCACGGAGCAGAAAAGACCTTGGCATAGGGCAGTGCTGAAAAGGTTTTTCAAAAAAAGACATGAGGATGTGGAGGGAATAGGTGGGAGGCTCAACAATTAAGCAAACCTTGCACCACGGAGCAAGTGCGAGTACCATACCCTGACTGGCCTTCTCATAGGGACATATTCCAATCACACACAAATACAGGGTAAGTAGCATCCTGGAAGACAGCTTCATAAACACTACATAGCGCAGCAGTGAGTAGAAGTGGGGCTCCCAGGGTGTCAGTCATCTATTACCATGTGACAAATGACCCTGAAATGTGGCCTCCAAATAACATTACATTGGTCACAATCCTACGGGTTCACTGGGCTGCGCAGAGCAGGGTTCTTGTACGTGGGGCACTCACTTGGGAGGTGAGGGGACGGGGGCATCCACAAGCTCCCCAGGGGCGTCTGCCACTGAGGTTGTGCCGTCCAGCCAGAGCACTTTTTGGCAGGCCAGTGAGCTTTCAGAAAAGCATGAGCAGAAGCTCCTAGAACTCTTAAGGGCTAGGTCTGCAAGTAACCCACTGTTATTTATGTATTTATGACATTCTATTGGTCAAATAGAATCCCCAGTCCAGTTTGGATTCAAGGGAAGAGGATTCAGACTTCACATCTTATTGGCCAGACAATTTGTGGCCATCTTTAATCCAACATCATGCAGCTACCAAGAGAAACCTGGGCATTAATAAGGTATTAATATCTGTGCATGATAAAGAGCTTATGCCTCAAAGCTTGGTGATGGTGGAGAGTCTCTCTGCATACTGCTGCCAAGAAGATCCCGTCATTTTAACTAAAATGGGGAATGAAATTTCAGTTTTTTGACTGTACTCTTTTTTTTCTTTGTGCCCCTCAACAAGAGAATGAAAAGAATAGTTATATGAGTTATGTCGGAACAGTAATGCATGCCTTACGAGCTCATAGGTAAGAGGCATGGAAGCCAGCTAAGAAGCTAATGCATAAAGGTCTGGATCAGTAAATCTCAGCCAAGTTTGGCAGAAACAGAGACTAAAATGCTGCATCTGGATGTCTGCATAACCCAGCGCACATGCAGACTTCATATGGAAGCCAGAACTACAAAGAAAATCTGTAGAATAATAAAAAATAGAATTTCACCTGGTAAACTATAAATAATAGTCATCTAATTTTTGTAATGATCTAAAATGTTTTTAAAGTATGTTTAAAAGATAGGAGGATAAAGGAAAGAAAATAATTTATAAAAAGAAGAGGATACTATGAAAGGACAGATTGAAAAATAAATAGGAAAGTTAACAATTAAAAACAGGGAAACAGTTGTTGAAATACATTTAAAATCATAACATTCAAAGGATAAGATAAACAGCAAACTAAAAACAGCTTACGAAAGACTTAGTGAATAGGAAGAGAAATCTAAGGAAAGTAACTAAAAGCAGCGCTGTGAGGTAAAGGCACATTCGGAGATACGCTGGATGGAATGATGGGTGCACCTAATCTAAGGAAAGTACAGAGGGATTTTTAGAAAGATAATGTTAATAAAGATACAGGCAAAGATGTTTTTTGAATGAAGGAAATTCCCTCAGGTTGAAAAAAGCACCATTAGTTCCACATATGATAAGTAAAAACAGGTAAATAAATGAATGCCAAATCCACCATGGCGAAACATTTTTAAAAATTGTAATTAAGACAAAGATCTTTATTTAAAAAAATCAGAGAGGCTTGGTGTCTGTAGCTCAAGTGGCTAAGGCACCAGCCACATACACCAGAGCTGGCAGGTTTGAATCCAGCCTGGGCCTGTCAAACAACAATGACAACTCCAACCAAAAAATAGCCAGGCATTGTGGTGGGTGCCTGTGGTCCCAGCTACTTGGGAGGCTGAGGCAAGAGAATTGCTTAAGCTCAGGACTTGCAAGTTGCTGTGAGCTGTGATGCTTCAGCACTCTACCCAGGGTGACAGCTTGAGGCTATGTCTCAAAAAAAAAAAAAAAAAAAAAAATCAGAGAGATAAAGCACTATATCCTCAAAGCAATAGCAGAATTTTCTTTAGCAACAATGAGTAATAGAAGAAAATTTTATAATCTTAAATGAGTGACAGTAAAGAACAGCTTAGCTAGAATTCTGTAGTCAGACAAGCTCACAGCGGAGAGTGGGGTGGAAGCCATTTTGTTTAAAACATGCGAAGTCTAAGGTGGCTTCCTATTCACAAGAGTTGGTGAAATAATGATTAGAGGACATGCTTGAGCAAGAGGAAATGTGAATGAGAAGGAAGGAACAGTGAGAATGAAAGCAGGAAATGTGTGTTGGAACATGTCCGTGAGTGTCAGCTTACACGTGTTCGGAACATTAAATGAAAAAGTTAGACTATAGCAACCTGGAAGATAAGAGGTAAAAAAGGCTTTCTATGATTTTGTTTATGAGAAGGTTGAGAATATTGACCAATTGTATACCTTTTCAGAAAAATAAAGATTATGTGTATATGTCATATATGTTAGGTTGATCATTAGAAAAAGAAGTTTATAATATAAGCCCATAAATAAGTCCCAATATTTAGTGGTTACTTGAAATATACTATTACGTGTGTGTGTGCGCTCCTTAATGATATATATATATCTAATCTTATAAAATAGTATTACTTGGCTTCTGTAATTATACTTTTTATTCTGAGTTTATCAAAAAGTGCTCAAAATAGTACATTCTATAGTATGATGCATTCATCATTTATTGTTTCCTTTAGTTATATAATTACACTTTTTTTTTCTGAGACAGAGTCTCACTATGTCACCCTGGGTAGAGTGTCATGGTGTCACAGCTCATAGTAACCTCAAACTCTTGGGCTTAAGAAATTCTCTTGCCTCAGCCTCCCAGGTAGCTGGGAATAACAGGCATCTGCCATGGCACCCGGCTACTTTTTGGTTGTAGTTGTCATTGTTGTTTGGCAGGCCCAAGCTGGATTTGAATGCACCAGCTCTGGTGCATGTGGCTGGCACCCTAGCCGCTGAGCTACAGGCGCTGAGCCATAATTACACGTTTTAATACATTATCTCCAATTTTCACAACACCAAAAAAATTATAGTTGTTACATGACAAAGACTAATGCTTAGTGTGGCTGAAAAATTGTGCCCAATCGTGGGATCGCGAGTGCCATACTGGTGTTCAATCCCATCTCACACTAAAGCCAGGCTGCTTCTGACACAAGGTGTTGACTCCCATCATTAAGGCAGCACCTTTTTAATTACAGTGAAAATCTCTTTCTTAGAATAAGGGTCTTAAAGGAAAGGGGTCCAGGGTGGGGAAGTGGCTGTATGAAGGAACGTTTCCCAGATAATTTGAAAATATAAGCAGCACAAATCACCTTATTTTTCCAAATCTGAGATCTACACACTGGAATTCCTCACCCTCCCGGTATTCACTAGTTAACCCATCTGCTCATTATGCCTCTCAACATCTGAATATAACATCCGTTATTATTTTCAGGGAGAGGGTAAGATGAGGCAAAAATCCCATCAAGTTGGAATCTCATAATTCTGTAGACTCTGTGCACAATTAAGTACAATCTGCTCATTTAACAGGAAAGAAAATCTGGTCCTAGAGAGGGGATGTCGTTTGTCCTCGGATTTCTGAGGCTGGAATTCTATGGGCTTTTCCAGCAGGTGTGTGACCTACTGTTCAGGTCTTCTGTTGTCAAGAGCCCTCCCCTCCCCTAACCCCTGCTGCTGCAGATACATTCCTTTGTGTTGAAAGCCCAGTGAATCCAGGAGCCTCTTTTTAAATGTCAATACCTCTGTGAGTAACCCAATAAGCCAGATCCAACTGTTATCATTCTAATGTGAATTGGCCTGTAAGGGATTAGCACACTGGTCACCAGTAAATCTGAGGTAATTACAGGGCACAGGCTCTGGAGTTAGCAGGTCTGGAGCGCTCAGTCCTGTACACACTTGGCACATTCCTGGGGTCATCACTTAACCTTTCTAAGTCTCCCCATTTTTCCCCTATAAGATTAAAAAAAAAAAGAGCATTTGTCTCATATGGCACCCGTAAACATTCACATTAGATGAAATGCTTACACTTAAGAGTCTACACTCAGGAGCAGTGTGCATTTTTTGTTTTTTTACAATATTAAAACCCATAAACGGAAAAGAGGTGCATTGGTAGGTGGTGAGTTCCCTGTTATGGAAGTGTTCGAACAGAGGACAGATATTCCTTCTTGGGACACACCTAGCACAGTGCTGTCCTGTGGCAGGCATTCGGGAGTATTCCATGAGCTAAACATCCTGGACCTTTGCCCGCTGTTCTTCCTGTGCCTCTGCCCAAGCAATACCCCCCACGACCCCTCCCTAAACAATGTATTTTAGAGCATGTGGTTCATTCTTAAGGACCTGTCCTCACTCATGGGCTTGTGTAGCGTCTTCCTATGGGGCTGCCTTAGCACACCCTTCTCTGTCACCCTGCACCGGGCGGGCGACACACTGATGTTTCCCAGGGCCACGCAGATAAGAAGCTGGAAGCATCTAGGCAGGTGGGCAGCCATGGAGAGATGGAGGGACTCCCAGAGTGCAGTTTCCTGCTGCCCTAGGGAGATGTCCAGCCAGTGTCACCAGATCTTTTTGCATTTTCAGAAGAACCTGGCTTCAAATATTGTGAATTAATTTGAATACAAAACAACAGTAGCCAGGGCCAGAGCCCAACAGAAAACATCTTCAGGTGACTGTGCACTTCATACTCACACCCTGGGCCGTGCCCCTGTCAGCACCGCCCGTGGAGGTCACCAGACATACGTTCTTTTTTCCACAGCTGAGATGAACTCACCATTTTAATACGTTAAGGTACTAATCTGCCAAATGCCATTTCCTGGCCCTCAAGTGGAATGCTTAATACTGTGGAATATATTATATACTATTCATCAAGAAAGGACTTGTAGATTTTAAGTTTTGTGCAATTTTTTAAAAATTAATATTAATGATGCCGGTCATGTTTGTAGTCTACCTTTGACGTGAACCAGCACAAGTAAAGGTTCTTATCTGGGGGTTTCCAATGACTGGTCTCTTTTTATCTTGAGTAGAAGTAAATTATAAAGAAAATCAAGACTCTGTACAGCAAAAGACGCACCAGCCACTCATCTCCCAAGCACGTGGTGTCTACCTAATCGTCACACTCAAGATGCTCAAATGGGGTGAAATCGGATTTCCCTGTTAAAATGTCCTTTTATCCCAAAGTTTGTTTCGTTGACTTGAAATAATCAACCTTCACTGATTTTAAGTACTCAATTTTATTGTGCAAAATAACCTATAACTTGGTTTCCAGATTGGATTTGTAAATGATTACACATATTGCCATTTAGCAGAACGGCTGAGAAAATTTTAGGATCTATTTTCATCATTATTGGCATACAGCTTAAAAAATTAATAATATGAAGGGACAAAAATATAATCACTGAAAAAGAAAGAAAGTGTTTCTCAATAGTCTTTAGGACCAGTGAAGTTTAAAAGACCAAAGTGTGAGTCATGGTAATGACATGGTCTTAGTGGGGAAAAGTCAGTTAAAACATTGGGAATCGTGGGATGCTATATTTGAATTCTGATTCTGCCACTGAATATGTGTGTGACTTTAGAGCTTTTACCTAATGACTCGCTTTCCTCCTTGGAAAGATGGGTTTGGAAAAACATTCATGAGGGTGGGTGAAGGTGAGGTGCAAGGAAGCATGTGAGTTTTGGCAATTTTTAAAATTTGTGATTATTAACAGTTGCATGTATTTGTGGGTGTGCAGGAGCTGGGGCTGGAGCATCAGGGAGCAGAGAGCCATGGACAGGGCAAACGCTCCTGGACATGGGGATGGCCACAGTCGGACTCTTGTGGACTTCAGACAAGAACACTTTTATTTCAGCCCTGTGGAAATGGAATCTCACCCCCTGGGGTGAGAGCCCTGGTATTAGTGTCCTGAGGAGAGGGACAGACTCTGATTCCAGCATCGGTGCCTTTTCTTGTTCTCCTGGGCTTCGACAGTGTTCCTTTCCCTTCTGTCCAGCACGTGACTACTGATGTCCTCATTGTGAGTTAACTGCTGGCCCCTGCACCTCTCCTGCTCTCCGTGTTGTCACGGTCTGGGTGTGCAAAGGGGCTTCATATCAGTACCAGTGGGAATCAGAAATGACTGCAGCTCTCTCGGGGCTGCTTTCTCTGCCCTCCCCTGGCTCACTCTTCTGTGTCCTCAGCACGGCCCATCCTCCCCTGAGCACCTCCCTGGACTCCCTCCCTGGTCTCCCCCCAACCCTCCCGGGCTTCCCTGCGGCTACTTGTTGGCCTGTGTTTCCTGCTGAATGGCTGTCCTGGGATACTAGAGCTACTCTTACTGGAGACGCTGTCCTCCCTCTCTCTGCAACAGCTGCCTGCCTCCCAGTTGGCATCTGTAAGTATTTGTTGAATTTAGGTGAGCCCAAAAGTCAGAGGCCTGGGTTTGATTTCTGATTCTCTGAATCAGAATTTGGCTCCCACTCCCATTGCCTTGAAAGCCCTTTTCTTTCTTCTTCCTCTTCCTCTTCTTCTTCCATCTGTCCCTTCTGATTTTTCCATGGTTCATCTTCAATAACATTTTCTACTGAGGCCTCACTCGAGCCAGGCAGAGCCTCAGACACGTCAACAGTCCCTGCCGGGTAAACGTGGGAATTTCCCTAGGCGGGAACTTGGGCACAGGGGCGGTCCCATCTCATCACTCACCACTGTCACTACCTTGGAGGCAGGTCAGTCGCGGTACAGATGTGTGGCCAGCAGGGAGGCATTCCAGGGACAGGGCCGAGAGGAATTCCCAGAGTTACCTCCCCTTCTCCCTATGGAGATCTGTCCCCATCCCAGAGACTGAGAGCCTTGTAGTTTGAAATACCCAAGTGGAATCTGATCAGGCTCATTAAAGCCTTGGGAGGGGTCGTGTCACTCATTTGTTATTTTGTGAAAATTTAGCTGAGGCAGGTTTGATGTAATCTCCTAATTGATTACTGGAATCTAGTGGGCAGGAGGCAAAAGAGCTTCCCAGGTATTACACAGCTGCTCCTCTGAGACCTGGGGAAGAATGCATTCCTTTGAAACAGTCACGAGAATCAAAGAAACGATTAGACCAGGCTATATGCAGGGAAGGTAAGGAAGCAGACTTCCTGGAGATCCTGTTTTATTGGTTTTACCGTATTTTGCAATTCAGCATCAACTAAGAAGCACTTCAACCTTGTGCACGGAGGTGTAGCGTGAACAGGCACATGACTGACTATGTGTGTGATCTCTGGTGTTCAGAAAACACATCAGACTTTGAATTGATTGACAATTAAGTTTTGAGGCCTGTGAAATTAGCAGCTGCATTAGTCACCGTATTATGATGGCGTTCTAACAAAGCAACTCAATGCGATTGAAATACTGAATTCCTAGTCCTAATAGAGTCAATGTTTTGAAGCTCCAAAAGGTACTTTTGAAGCTCAAAAAGGCCAGGCCTGAGGAAGCCTCAGCTTGCATACGATAGGTAATAAAAGAGGCACGTAACTTTCTATTTAGAATAAAAGGAGAACCTTCAAGAAATAAACACAAATAAGTGTATAAATGGTGTTTATGATAAGTGCTATGAAGGTAAATTAGACGCACTTAGCATAGTACACACTGAACTAAATGTAAAAGTCTCTAGTTACAGACTTTAAATGTATAAGAAATAACTGGATAAAATGAGCAGCCTTTCTTTTCCTTGCTGTCAATCTTTATGTACACTTGAGACCCTTTCTGGGCGCCTACCATAGAACCTATCGCACTAGGGTGGAATCACCTGTGTGCCCTTCATTCTGGACCATGAGCTCCTGAAGGAAGAGGACAAGGGAGGGGCCGTACTCATCTTTGAATTAGCAGGTGCCTGGCACAGGCAGAGGACTGATTCAATGAGCCTAGAAGGTTTAAGGGAATATTGAAATAGTGTGCCCATCCACCCACAGTGTAGACACGCATCTAATTGCAACAGCAACTTACCAGACCTGGCCATTCAGTCAGGCTAGGTTCTTCTGGGAAGCATGGAGAAGCCAGGAAACCAACATTGCTGTTGTCACCTTCACTCAGGTCCAGGAGGCAGGAGCTGGCCACAGTGCACCGTAATGGCCTGTACAGCTAATCCAGGGAAGTCACGAAGATGCCAGTAAACACAGCCAAGGGGTCAAGGGCGCTGGAGTCGTCACCCCTCAACAGCGGGACTCAGGTTTCTGGGTTGGTTGTGTGTCCAGCTGCCTCCGTTCTGGTGCCAGGAGCGTGGGTGAGTCATTTTCAAAGGCAGTGTGATGTCTTTTAGAAAGTCTTGGACTTGTCCCGAGAAACATGAATTTGAAGTCTGGGCGTCATCCCAAGTGAGCTCAATGAGTTTCACAAAGTTACTTAATTTCCCTGAGATTTTGTTCTCTCATCTGTCAAAGGAGGCTAGCACATATATATACCAGGCAGCTTTGGGCTGAGAGATGTTGTTCAGATGAAATACTAAATGTGAAATCATTGTGTGAACTGAATGCACTGTATCAATTGCAAGATATTTTCCTTGTTCTCAAAGAGAATCATGTGCCCAAATGCCTTTTCTCTGCGACCAAGCCATTTCTTCTTTGCAAATCCCCACTCTGTAGGGAAGAGTCTGAAAGCAGCAGGCGCTGAGTAACCGCTTGTTGCATGAGGGAATTAATAGCGGACTCGGGGGCGTTTGCCAGGCAGCTGTTAGGGATTAGTGGGAATTTCTGAGGCCCCAGGAAGCTGAAGGGCTCAACTCACAGGTGAAAACCATGACCTTGTGTCCTTGGGTTAACCATTCCTGAGCCAGAGTGAAATGTTTTGGTGTCCAGCCATCAGTTCTGATGGAGTCTGCACTGTGTGGGGTGGTGGGGTCGCTGTGCTGCCCGGCCTGGAGAGCAGGTGCAGCACCAGGTCCACCCTTCTCATAGCTGTGACAGCAGCACAGGCAACAACAAATTTAGGGAAATTTCTAGACTGCACATTGATTCCTTTCACTGCCGTATATACTTTGAAAATTATAGGTCTTTGAGGCATTTTTACTTTTACGATTAAAAAGTAACATTTCGTTAAGTATTATTGAAAATTTATAATAAAATACAGCAGGTCTTTGTTTCACTCCTCCTCACCCCTTAGCTGCATCAGCAGAGGCAATCATTTTTGACTTTTTTGGCTTTGTGTTTATGTATAAATACATATTTATATAGGATGACTTTCTTTCAGTTAATCATTTTTATTTATTAATTTATTTTTTGGCCTTTTGCAACTGGCTTCTTTTATTTTTTTTTATTTTTGATTTTTTTTATTAAATCATAGCTGTGTACATTAATGTGATCATGGGGCACAATACCAATTAATCATTTTGAAATATTACCTATCTAACTCATTATTATATCTTACCTTTTCCCCAGTTTTTGCCCAATCCTCCTATATACTGAGTCTGAAAATTCTGGTTAAATCAGTGTATTATGAATACAGTTGCCAATATTTTACGTAGCTGAGTTGTGTTTTATGCGTACATTTCCTTTATGTTCTTCCTGACATCAGTAACTGTCTCGTTCTTTCCCATCCTGAGACTTTGGTGCTGTGCCTTTTTCGGCCTCTTCCCCTTACACCCTTTTCTGAGGGTCCCTTGCAGCAGTCACAGGCGCCTCCTGTGTGCCCCGTGGAGGCACTGGGAGACCTCCTGCCTCTCTCCTCTAGGACTGGTGCTCCCCAGACGGGCTGCCTCGCTTCATCACAGGACTCCCCACCCAGTCACCTCGGAAGTCCCCTTCTCTGCCATCAGATGCCTGCTTTCTGAGTCTTCTGTCTCCTTTTCTTTACTGTGTCACTATTTCACACTAGCACGCTCTCTAGTTAGTTCCTCATGGTCAAGGTCTGGCCGAATGCCGCACCCTAACAGATTTTTTACTCTGTGGGTGCTTTGTTTTTGTTCTTTGAATGTTGCTCTTTAAATACTATCTTGTTCATAACGCAAAAACATAATAACACCTCTTACTTTTTGGAAGACAAAATATATACAGTTTGCTTGTTTTTATTTTTTTCTATCAGCATAACTATTTCCTCCAAATTGCATTTTCCAGATGTCTTTATCTCTTTCATCTTAGAAGAATTCTTTTGAATTCTTAGAACAATCTTTTGTCACTGGCACACACTTGAAAAGACAGCATTGAAAACTTGAGTGTGTACCTAGGAGCTGCAGTGGGCTCTGTCATCTGGCTGAAGCATTGCTGGGGGACGCCCTGATGTCAGGATTTCCAAGGTTTGTTTTGTAGTCTGGTTGGAGGGTCTTCTTCCTGAGAGAGAGGCCCAGCCGGGGACGCACGGAGGGCTGGGAGTTGCGGCTGGCTGAGCTCAGCGGGCCTGGAGCCACACAGTATTTCTGCATTGAACGAGGGTGCACGTGCCATTCAAAGATCCTTTGTGCTTCATGCCCACCCCCTCCTGGCCACGTGAGTTCAGAGCCTGACGAGGACTCTCCATACACAACCTTAGTCCTTGGCTTTCCCCACTGCAGGTTTAAATTTTTGTTTGTTTGTTTTATTTGATTGGCTTAGTCAATCATTTCTTGTCCATTTGCTTCCCAAATGCCAAAATGTAGGGTTGTCTCCTTCCCTGTTCATTTTTTATGTTTATGAATTAAAAAAAAAAAAAATCTTTGAAATGCAGTTTTAGTGGAAGGATTGAGGGAACAAAAATAGATATGCGTGTGTTCAGTCTGTCATCTTCACTTATAGGCAATAATAATTTTTTTTTGAGACATAGCCTCAAGCTGTCACCCTGGGTAGAGTGCTGTGACATTACAACTCGCAGCAACCTCCAACTCTTGGGCTCAAGCGATTCTCCGGCCTCTGCCTCCCACGTAGCTGGGACCACAGTTTGGTTTTCATCCAGATTCTTAATACAAAATAAATAACATTTGCTTGAAATGTCTTTACCTGTGAAGATTTCAGGAGGGAACAGTCACATACTTCACTGCAGGGATTTCCTTGAACACAGTCTTGGCGCATTTACAGATATCATGTCCAGTCCTCTGTAGGCTCGGTTATTCATTTATTTTCCCACTTCAAATGAAGGAACTGAGAGAAAAAAATGTTTAAAGAAATTTATTGAGGACACTCAGTTGATAAGAGTTGTGTTTGCTTGAAATTTAGAATAAGATTCAGAGAGGTTTCCTCAGATTCCACCTGACTTTTTTATTTGTCCATAAATGCACTGTACAAAGAACCAAATGAAAGAGTATATTGGTAGGAGTGATGAGAGAGAGGAAACAAAATCAATAATTCATTGAGGACTGGTGTGAAACAAGCCCTGAGCAGAATTAGGAAGCCGTGATGATTTCTCCATCAGCACTTCCTCTGTTCCTCTGATACTTCACTGATCTTGAAGCCTGGGCTGGATCACAGTTCTTCCATGGCTGATAACATTTGAAGGAAAAGTCCATAAGATTTACTGCTTTTAACATTCAGGAAAAGAGTTGATTTTTCCCAGAAGCTCTTGGAATCAGGACTTGCCAATGACTTTGTTGAGACGGAATGAACTTCACCTGCAATAGAATGGCCAGCATGACCCCCCTTGGCTTGATTCAGCTATAAACCTATGAGTTCAGGCCAGGCTCCTCTTCGTGAGTGTTAACAAGGCTAATTCAGTTTGTGGAAACTTGTCTCTAGATTTTTCTTTGGTCTCCTGACTCCTCATCACATAGGACAGAGATAGAACAGTACAGAAATTGTAATGAGGAGTCTGCCTTTGGGTAGACCTCATTTTGGGTTCTCATATGGCCGTTTCCTAGGTATTAACCTCAGGCAAGTTATCTACCTTCTCCTGAGTCTGCTTCATCATTGGGAAAAAATGGTAAAGTTAGCATTATTTTACACATGGGATAACTTGAGGATTAAGCTCTTTGTGAATTACTTGGAGTAGTAAATGGCTGTGGGTTGTTATTAATGTTCATCCTTCCAGAAATCTGTTATTCAAAGTATATAGGAAGCTGAGTGTTCAAATATGAATAAGATTTCAGTCCTGACTCCTAGGAGCTCAGAGGTCAGTGGAGTGGACAGGGCAGAATTAGATCATTCCAGTGGTGAGATTGATTCCTACCAACAGTTGGAGATACTATCTGTCCACCACAGCCCCCCACATTGGTACATTTAGTCCAGACCTTTCCTCTGATCTGGAGATCTATATACCCAACTTTCTTTTCACCCTTAAAGGTACAATCACATTTCAGACTCCACACATGAATATGGTTCTTCTAATCTCTCCCAGACCTGGTTCTTTTACACGTTTCCATCTTCATTACAGGGGCACTATCTCCCACTTGTACAAATTAGGAGTCTGGTAATGATCCTTCTAATAGTCCCACTTATAATTTTCCAATGTCTGATCTGTAAACACAAGTTTTAAAATTAATTCAAAGTATTGCTCAAATGCACTCCCTGGTATTTCTCCTCTCTTGCCGACACCCTGGGCAGGTTCCAGCCACTTCTCCCTTGCAGCCCCATGACAAGTCCATCACCAGTTTCTTCTCCTGGTAGCTTCTCATTCACTTTCCGTATGTCAGCAAGAGAAGTCTTTAATGTCTTTTCATTGCTCTTACAACAAAAGTCACTAACACTACCTAAGAGCCGTCCACCCTGGCAGAGGTGCTGGCCCCCTTCCCTGCTGGTCTTCCCTGCTTCCTTCTCCCTCCCACCCCAGGCTGCTCCAAACAGCTCTCAGCTGTGCAAATGTCCTGGGCGGGGGAAGTTCTTATCCAAGTACTTTGTCTAATTAATTCAAATTTCCTCTGACAGCAGATCAAGTTTTTCTCCAAGGGAACTTCTTAGTTTGCTCATCATGCGATCTCACGGGGTTTTTATTTTTCTTCAGAGCATTACTTTGTGTGAGATAACATAAACGTATATTCCCTATAATGATTATTTGAAAATCTCTTCTGCTTGTCAATAAAGGCAGAATAATTTGTTCACTGCTGTATCTGACTGGCTAGGACAGTGCCTTAAACATAGTAAGTGCTCAACAAATATTTATGAAGTGAATGAATGAATTTGTGAATTTATGAGAGGTAGGACTAAGCGTCTTCCCTGATCAAGTCTACAGTCTGGCACGGTAAAGCACATAGTAGAATCCGCTTAGTGGATACAAGTGTAAAGGGTTAAAGGAATGAATGACATGCTTTGCTAAAGGTGAGGTGTGGCCAGCCAGGGAGGTACTCAACCCAACTGAGAGAAGAGGGGAGGGAGTCAGGGCGCCCTCCCAGGTACCTGTAACTCAGCCGAGAAGGGTCACCAGTTACAAAGAGAAGAGGGGCCAGGCCCTGAGGGGTCCTAAGTATTAATATTTCAGCCTGGTTAGGGAGTAGGATATGAGAAAGGACGGGGGTCAGCTCGCTTGCCACGGAGAGGACCCAGAAGGAATGCAAAGTAACCCCCCATGGGAAGCCGGGTAAGGAGCAGGATGAGTGGGGAAGAAAACAGGCTGCCCGTTTCCTGCCTGCACAAGGCCTGGGGTGCACCCTGCTGTGTGACCCGGCTCCCAGGAGTCTGCTCAAACCTGCGGTGTGAATTGAGGGAAGGAAGGAGCCAAGACCTGGCGAGTGACCAGGAGAACTGCACTGGAGCTAGAGTGATTAGCGTGACGCGGTGAAGCCTGAATCCACGTGTGAAAGGCAGGCCTAAAACGAGTAAGGACACAGTACCCCTTTTGGGGGACCATAAAAGAGTAAGGATGTGGACCCCCTTTCAGCCTGAAGGGTCAAACCAAGACCTGGCAGGTAGATTTCCTTGCCCCTCTGAGAACCGCTGGACCTGCAGCTCCCACATGGAATTGCCCACAGCAAGGCCTGTGAGCCCTGGACGAGGGGCCCTCACTTCCCCTCCCACTCCCGGGCCAGGACACCATGAGTCAGGCTGCTCCTGCTCGCGCCCTCTGATCCCTGGTGCTCCCCATGCTTCCGCCTGAGTGTGGCTGACAAAGCGTCAAAGCGGCCAGCTGTGGGCTCCTGGGTGGCCCATGCTGGGCCTCTCAACTCCCTGCCCAGCTGCCATCCGCCTCATGGGCTGTCCTCATGTCCGGGTCTCCCAGCAGGCAGACTTCACTCCACAGCTCTTTCTCCAAGGACTCGGATGTGAATTTGTAGAATGTGGACCTGAGGACAAGGGGCAGACAGCTTTCCCTGGAGTGGCTCCTGCCGACCCCGCGGAGGCCTTACCTCCCAGGAAGCTTGGGGAACTCGCTCCTCCCTTGGAATGAGCTCCTTCCTGGGCAGCATCCTTCCTGGGGATAGAGCTTTTCCCAGGTAGCCAGGAGTGACTGCACAGAGTTCAAGGGCAAATGCAGACATCTAGGACACCTTTGACACAGTGTGACTCAGTGCATGGGGAAGAAACACAGAGTTCAAGGGGAATTCAAGCATAATACTGTTCAGCCACGTTCTGTTTTATAGCAGGCAACGCCTATATATAATACACGAGTTATGTATATTATATATAATACATGTGCATTATGTATGTATAATATATATCATATATGTAAAGTAATTTTAACCTTGCAGCAATCTTAAGAGGAGCCAGGATGTACGGATGTCAGCCTTACACACTTAGTATAATTTTTCCCATTCTGTGCTCTCCTGTCTGCCAGCCACTATTCATGGAGACTGGTGCTTCTTTAATTTCTTCAAGAACTGGTCTCTGCCCACCGGCAGCTCACGTTCCGCCTGTTTTCTGTCGTCACTCATTTGTTATCCCAGTTACAGCCCTTTCCCATGGAGGCCCCCTACCTAATCCCATTTTTTTTTTTTTTTTTTTTTTTTTTTTTTTTTGTCTTTTTGAGATAGAATCTCACTATGTCACCCTTGGGAGAGTGCCGTGGTGTCACAGCTCACAGCAACCTCAAACTCTTGGGCTGAAGCGAACCTCTTGCCTCAGGTTCCCAAGTAGCTGGGACTACAGGTGCCCACCACAACGCCTGGCTACTGGCTATTTTTAGAGATGGAGTCTTGCTTTTGCTCAGGCTGGTCTGGAACTCTTAAACTCAGGCAATCCACCCACCTCAGCCTCCCAGAGTGCTGGGATCACAGGTGTGAGCCACGGCGCCCAGCCGACCTCATCATATCTGTCACTGTGAAGGCTGTGCCCTCAGCATGCTCCCCTTTCCCTCCTGCACCCTGGCTGCCCCCACATCTCTGCTGCAGTTGCCCACAGGGCCTGTCCATGCCTTCCCTTCCCCACCCTCGCCCTCTACCTGTGAGTATGGGGTGTGTCGCTTTCCCCGCCAGCACATGTGTCACGAACAATGTCATCACAAGCTGTCAAGAAAGGCCACTGTCTGGCATCTGGAGAGGTTGATGTGTTAGGTGGAGCCTTCTGAACACAGAGGTGCTGTGATGCCTGACTAGCTCATGCCAGTGACACAACAGGCGCATGTGGTCAGTGTGGAGAGCCAGAAGTTCCCTTCACAGGGCTTCACTCAACCCCGGCCCCACACCACCACTCTGGCTTGGGAAGCGAAACGCAGAGACTGGTCACTGGCTGTGTTTACTGCCAGATTCCGGGAGTGTGTGCAGATGAACTAGCGGGCTTTGTTCTCCCCGGGATGGGCCTGAGCCTGCCTCTTCTGACTGTGTCATCAGGGTACTATGGTACGCTCCGGACTCAAGCTGCCTCCGTCTTCCTTTACTACTTTCCACCTGCCCAGGTGTGGGCAGGTCAAATGACCTCGCCTTGTCCCCAACTTTAGCAGGTTTCTTCGCAAAAGAAAGAGGTCGTATCTGTTCCTCCTGTTGAGGGAGGCTGAAGGAGAGTGAGAAGGGACCCTGTGTGCGCGTGAAGTCCCACTGAAAACCATAGTCTCCTGTGTCCAGGAGTCTGGATGCAGGACAGATGAGGTTGGGATCAAAGCAGGTGTGGATGCTCACTAATGAACAGAGCGCTGAGCCCAGAGCAGTATTACCCACATAGCCTGTATCAGCAGCAGTACAATTATTTTCTTTTTGAGACAGAGTGTCACCCTGGGTAGAGTGCTGTGACATCACAGCTCACAGCAACCTCAAACTCTTGGGCTTAAGCAATTCCCTTACCTTAGCCTCCCTAGTTAGCTGGGACTACAGGCGCCTGCCACAATGCCCACCCAGCTATTTTTTGTTGTTGTTGTCATTGTTGTTTAGCAGGCCCGGGCTGGTTTCAAACCCGCCAGCCCCCGTGTATGTGGCCAGCACCCTAACCACAGAGCTATGGGTGCCAAGCCAGCAGCAGTACAATTCTGAGCATGAAGTCTCCGGATACTGTCTAAAATCATGGTGTAATATTTGCACTTTATTCAAATTCTGCCACTTATAAGACTCACAAATGCTCTTGTGATATTGGAATAGTCCTGGCTAATTCCAAAAGAAAAGGAAAAGCCTCAATACTACATTACAGCAAAACTAACAAAGTTAATACTTCTAAACCTATAATATTTAGTGTTATATTTGGAAGGAACCTGCAAAAAATGCAGTCAAATTCCATCATTACACACAAGGAGAGCCAGGTTCCGGCAGTATAAGCTTGAACTTAACATCATGTTGACGGGAACAAGGAGACCAGGCACGGAGCCTGGGTGGCACCTGGACGCTCTTTCCTCGGCTGTCGGGTTCTCCCTCACGTTCTTGTTTGTGTGTGTCAATGAATAGGAAGATTTGGTGAAAACTCACAAACATTAGTAATTTAAGTCTCTTCACCTTGAAAGATTTTATTACAACAGTACAGTAATGCATAAGTGACTGCAGCATAATTCAATCCACAGTCATAAGATCATAAGATACTCTCCAAACTATCTGCAACTTTAACAAAATTTTTACCATATGGTTTTCACACTCTTCAGGCCACCATCAAGAATCACTGGAACGGCTACAGACATGTTTTAAAGCATCTCCTCGTGTTGGCTGGTGCTGGTTCCTGATGTATAGTGAGCCATTTGCTGAGGGCTCCCACACGCACAGCCCTGTCCTGCGACTGCTCTGCGTCCCCATCACGGATGGTCCTCCCTCTCTCCTGGAGTAACATCCAAAGTGCTCTGATCTCCCCTCATGGAATATTATGCTCCCCTTTGCTGTCTTCTTTCTCACTATACTTGACTGTTTAATGACCTTGACCGTGTCTGCTGGCCACTTTCTAGAACATTCTGCCACACTTGACTCCTTCCTGCTCATCCTTAGAAAGGCCTTCCCTAGATGGAGAACCTTTTATATTGTGTGGTTGTAAACGTATGTGCGCGTAGCATCTAAGTTCACTTGGACTAGAGTCCAAGTCTCAGGAGGTGGGGACCAAGACTGCTTGTCTAATCCCAGGACCTAGGAAGGGACTTGACACAAAGGCGGATTCAGGAAAAATTCCCTGACTGACATCCAGCCTCACCTTGGTCAGCTGAGCTGACTTTGGAATTTTTCCGTAGAGACTCTGCCTGGCTTTGATGTCCCCTGCTAAGCGGCCTCAGGCTCTGACCCTGTCCCTCTTCAGCGTCCTCTGCTTTAACACACTGGCTCTTAAGAGCCTTTCCAAGCTCTCCACAAGGCTTAGCCTCGGCCCAGCCTGTCTCCATCTCCTCTGGGCTCCCTCGCTGCCTGAGGTGGCCTCACCTGTAACAGGTGGGTGACGGTACCAGGCGCCACTTCCTCCTCTTGGGTTCAGAAAATTCCCCTTCCTGCCATTTCTCTCTGATGTGTGTCCTGAGAGCCAACGGAGAGACTGACACCCCCCAGCACTCACTTCCTCAGCCGAGGAGGGTTAACCTTTGCAAAGCTCTCAGCGTGTGGCTGAGTGCTGCAGCTCATGGTGGCTGTTCCAGCCTCAGTGGTTATGTGTTGTAACACTTAACACTTCAACGTGTGTCTGAGCATCCAACTGTGTCAGGTAAGGCTCTTTCTGAGTTAGGAAAATGGGATAAAGGGGGAAGGACATGAAATGTGTGGATTCTGATAACCAGGAAGAGCGAGCTACATTTTGAGCACCTGCTGTGTTCTCAGTGTCTCGCATACGTCTCTCATCTGCTCTTTAGAATAACCTCATAAAGCAGGGATTGTTGTTCCCATTCACCTCTTCCCACCCATAAAAGTGACAGAGGCCTCAGGCCACAGCCACCAACAGGACGGGGTCCTGTTCCTGTCCCTGTCCACACCTCACTGGTTAGTGATGATTTGCAAATTAAAGCCACACTGAAACCTCCGAAGTGGAAAAAGGAAAAGTTTTATGAAAATTCTGTTTCGAGGAAGTTGTGGAGCAATGGGGACTCTTCTGCCTGCTCTGGGTACACCTTGGTACAGTCACATGGAAAGCCTTTTGGGGAACTATCAAAGAAAGGTGAACTCAGCAATTCTTCATTTTAAGTTTTGTCCCACACACTTCTGCACAGGTGCAGAGAAAACATGCACAGAGAAGCTCACAGAAACGTTTGACAGAATGTTGAGAAACAGTTTGTGAAATGATCACCAAACAGGAGTTCTCAAATGGAGTGAGCCTCAGCTGAGCACATCCACAGAGATGAAGCTCAAAATACTATGTTGAAGGAAAGATCGGTCACAGAATAATAGACACACTATGATCAATTGAGGAGAATGAAAGATTAAATAATGTTTATTGGGCAGATAGAAGGATGATGGATAATAGATAACATTTTGAAGGAAAGCAAAGTATGTATTCTTATTTATTTAATTTTTTTTTGAGACAGAGTCTCACTATGTCACCCTCAGTAGAGTGCCGTGACATCACAGCTCACAGATACCTTAAACTTTTGAGCTTAAGTGATTCTCTTGCCTCAGCCTCCTGAGTAGCTGGGACTACAGGAGCCTGCCACAACACCCAGCTATTTTTTGAGCTGGGGTCTTGCTCTAGCTCAGGCTGGTCTCGAATCTGTGAGCTCAGGTAATCCACGCGCCTTGGCCTTCCAGAGTGCTAGGATTACAGGTGTGAGCCCACCCTAGGTGGCTCTCAGGTGTTTTTTACTGTTATTCTTGAATAATATATATTATGTGAAATTTTTATACAAGTGATATTTTACAAAAAATACAAATTGTGAAATGATAAAAATGTAACATCAGACATGATTGTAGTTTTTTAATATAATGAAAGAATACATTATATGGCTCTGCTTTTTCATAATTTATGATATTCTGACTAGCTGCATCAAATCATAAAGCAGAATTTTTAGTTTTATAGGAAATCATGAGAAATCTGATTCTATCACATTGCAAAAGAGAAGGGGGGAAAAAAACCTTCCTGTCTTAGTTCATTTGTGCTGCTAAATAAAACACCTGAAAATAGGTGATATACAAAGAACAGAAATTTATTTTTCATGGTTCTGGAGGCTGGGAATTCCAAGATCAAAGTGCTGGCAGGTTTGGTGACTAGTAAGGTCCTGTTCTCCACTTCCAGGCTCCCTGTCTCCCCGTGTCTGCCTTCTGAGAAGGGGAGGGATGCTACGTCCTCACAGAGAACAGCAAAAGGGTGGAGGGTGAGCTCTCCCTGCCTCTTCTACCAGGGCATTAACTTGTCTATGAAGGCAAGGCCCTCATGATTTAATCCTTCCCTCAAGACCCCACTTCCTATACCACCACATGAAGCCCGACGTGTACTTTGAAGGAGACACACATTCAAACCATAGCACTTCCCCACACTGAAATCATAGAAGCACAGATTCTCTGACTTAGAACCAATCTGAGAGTTAATCTAGTCTGAGTCGATGTGAAGTATAGACCAACACATTCTATTTCTTTTCTTTTTGTGATTTTGAGATGCCTCTATTTGTGATCTTATTTGACCTCTTATTAAGTGTGTTTTCAGAGTGGTGAACCTCTTTTTGCTCCATTTGCTTAATCAGCAGTCGTTTTCTCAGTGCTTAGTTTGTGCGTGGGGTGGCTGTTAGGCAATCAGGACAGAGAGAGAAGTAGGATTTGGTGCGAGTCTTCAGTTAGCTCACCACTTCAGGGGGAAGGCAGGACGAGAAATGGAAACAGCAGCACAGCTGGGAGGACGGCCGAGAGAGGCATCAGAGTCTCCGAAACCACAAAGAATGGGCATTTGCTACAGCTGGGAGGTTGGGGAAGGCCTCCGTGGAGAAGAGGCTTCTGATCCACACTTGAATGAGGGAAGGTGAAGGAGCCTCTTACCTGGCAGGGGGGGCAAGGTGTTTTAGAAAAAGGGATGGAATTGGAAACAGGAAGTAGCCTAACGTGCCAAGGAAATATCAAGTATTCTGGGAAAACGTATCATTTTTGCCGAGCTATGGGAACAAATGTGAGAATTCCAGAAAGATGTCTGGCCTTTATTTTGTGTCTATCTAAGTGTGACACCTGAGAACTCTTGGCTGGAGATCAGGGTACAGATTCACACCCTGATCTGTCACCTACAAGCTGTGTGTCCCTGGGCAAGTCCCTTGACATTCACTGCATTTGGTTTTTCTCGCTTGCAAAATGAGGCCAAAAACACACTCAATTCCGGGGGCCTCTGGGTACCTCACACAGGATCTGGCCCTTAGGAAGGTGACTTGTGAAGTGTGTGTGGGATGCCTGACTTGGAAGTACTTTAGACAGCACAAAGTGCAGGGATAAGGATTTCAACATTAAGATGACAGTGAAGATGACAGGAACAGTCCTGGCTGAGATGTGCGTATGCCAACTTCTAGGGGCAATGGCCACAGCAGGGGAAATATGGCTGTGCGAATGTGACCTGAATACTTCACGTGGCTTAAACCCTAGAAGAACAAAGTCAGGCACCCCAGCATGGAGCGTCCCAGGGAGATCAGGCAGGTTCCACTCACCTCAGAGCCTTCAGTCTTCTCTTAACACCACGGTCACTGAAGAACTATGTGAAAAAAAATTAACTTGGCCAGCATGGTAAACTGTCCTGGGCTGATTTTCCTGGTAGACTTGAATTGTTCAAATCAATTAACTCCAGCTGAGAAGTTCTTGTTATAATGTCACCTTCAAGTTAAATAATATCAAGAGTCTTTGTCCTGAGCAGTTGGTGTTCCTGGTTCCTTTTTAACATGAATCTGAGTTCTTGCGAGATTCTAATGATTACTATTTTGGTAAGATAATGTGCCCTCACAACTCCACGGAGAATTAAATGAGCATGCCTACTGTTCGCCAGACGCTGTACCGGTTTTGTAGGCACTATTTAAGCAAAAACCTCCATAAAGATCTTTTGAAGTAGTTATTATCACTCACTTTGTAAGATGAAACAGTTGTGGCATATAGCGTTTGGGTAATTTAACCCAAATCACAAGATGTCTGGAGGAGGGAATGTGGTTCGAACCCAGGTTAAGTAATTAAAACCAAATGTTTTCTCCCTGTAAATGGGGTCTCCAAACTTCTGGAAGCGCTGATAGATGTAACAAATTCATTGGTGCTGCTCCTATGGATGTCTGAGCAGGTCACTGGTAAGCCTTGTCCCAGGGCATTGTCCCCAGTGTCAAAGGGCTCCCACTCCCTGGGGTGTGGCCAGCCACTCTGGGCTGTGTGTCCAGTCCACCTGCTTTTGGAAGGGACCCTGGAGAAGCTGATGAGTGGAGGTGGGGTGCAGGGAACTTTCTCTCCAAGGCTGCTCAAGACCAAGCTCCCGTTTCTTGCTGCCAGTTCTGAGTCTGGCACACTGGTCATTGTGGAAGAGTATGCCTCTCTCCAGGGCTAGCTCTCCTTTATGGTGAGCTTTGGAGCTCAGAGTTAACTCCAAATTCTCTGAACATTGGATTATAAACTCATTTTGGCAAATCCAGCCTAGAACAAATTTTATATTTTACTCACTGTCCACAAATACAAATGAATGTTTTACACACACACCATCTATGACACACTAGAGTCTCTCTCTCTAGTCCTCTCTTTTCTACTCCGCTTTCTTTCATTACTAAAGAATTCTGGTCATAACTCCGTAAATTGATTTCATGGCCCTCTGCATCAGATCAGAGCCAAAAGTTTGAAAAATACTGCTGTAGAATAACTTAGAAACCCCCGTGTCCTTACTGCGGGGTAGATGCTCTGTGTCTCTGGAGCACACGGAGCCTGCAGAGACCGTCAGGGGCCCACCTCTGGTTCTCCAAACCCTGGGCCGCTGGCTGTGAAGTTTGCACATCACCTTATATTCATCCACATGGGTCTCCCTCCTCAGACTGTGATTCCTTGAGAACAAAGCCTGGACTTGTCCTGTGTCTCATTTGCTGAATGAGAAGCTTCCCTCCAGACTGTGAGGGTGGGATAGTACCTAGGCCACCTTTCTGCATTGTTCTTATATAGAATACATGATAACTATATAGCAGATAGATTATATATATTGTGTAGTCTCTATTCAAAGTGCCTATATGCCTCATGTAAATATTATCCTTATAAATACATCACATGTATCTCATCATGGTATAGCATACATAATCATACATATATCATATTTAAAGTACATATATTATACAGAGGTGCCAGAAAATGTATACACACATTTTAAGAACAGAAAAAACAGTATTAGAATTGTAATACTCAAGTGACATGTGACTTCTGCAATTACAAGAGGCGCTCGGTATGTATTGACTATTATAGTTTTAATAGCATTTTTCCCTTCTTAAAATACGTATACTTTTTTTGGCATCCTTTGAATATTCTACATGAGTACAATAGGAAAGTGGTCCCCTGTCTCATCCTTCCAGTCTGACCACAAACAAACCCTCACACTCCCTTACATGTTTTGTCTACAGAAATAACGGACATCTAACATTATGTATATTTTACTTACATTCTGCTCACTGGTTGTCTGCTTCCACAGAATGTAAGCGTTGAGAAGCTTTAAGAAGTTGGTCTCTTCTCTTCCGCACACGGTGGTGCCTGGCATGGACTAGCTGCTCAGCGGATATTTTTGGGGGTAAGGAATGAAGGGAGAAAGCAGGGCTTGTCTCGAATGGGCCTGCTCCTTCTAAGTGTTCACCACGTACTGGGCGCTGGAGATTCAGCTTTCCAAAGAGTGTAGAGGGGGCTTGGGGTTGAAAGTAGTCCTTCCGAAGAGTCCACGCCTAAGGGTACGCCATGGGAGTATCCGTGGGTCTCAGCCAGCTCCACCTTTGAGGCGTAGTGACCCCCACCAGGCGTTAGTCACAGCCATCTCTGGGGAATTCTTGACCCACACTCTTTAGAGGAATTAGGGGCAGGACTAGAGCGACATCATTGCTAATAGCATGAATCCTATTCAACCAATATGCTCTTAATAGCTGTCAATGTTTTTTAGAGGAGTGCTGTTTGAAAAAAAGGACACAATAGTATTCATGAAGGTATCAGAAAAACATCGTGTAAGAGTTCTCACATGCTCGTGAGTGTGATGCCACACGTATTCCCAGGATAAAGTCTTCCTTCTTTCCATTGCTCCATCCCTTCCTTTCTTTCTTTCCTTTCTCTACATTATTTGCTGTGTAATACATGTGGAGGGTCTTAATGAGCTCACAGTATGTGACACAGAAAGGCAAGTACCTAGCACAGTGTGGTAGGTGTGGTGATGGAAGCTGCTAAAAGGTTAAGTTTGAGCGGCTGCTCAGAAAAGGAAAGGCTCTGTGTAAAGATAAATTATTTTCATTTCCTGTTCAGCCTGGCTGGGCCTGGGAGCCCTAGGGACAGACTAGAAAACAGAGGCAGGAATGATTTCATGTGGTTTATTGATACGCATCTCCAATGCAGAATTGGAGGCTGTAATCATCTAGAGAATAAAAACAAATATTGGCTTTCTTTTTCTCTAAGCAAAAGTGCCCACGTGTGGAATACGGCAGGTGTTACTGTTACTTTATCCCATGGATCAAATGGGTTGATCAATAGGTTGAAGACTGAAGAAAAGAAATCAATAGACACGGAAAGAATTTAAAACTCTGTTTACATAATCAATTGATTAAGGAAATTGATTTGAAAGGTACAAGTGAGAGGAAAGGGCTTAGAAGCAAAGCAGGAAAACAAAGTGTTTTCTATTTTTTTAGTGGAGAACGAGATAAATGTGAACTGGGATATTTGATTTAAATAAACATGGAAAAGGCAAAATTAAGAGTTGTGTTAAGGTTCTTAGAAATAAGTGCTTTTCATAGATGTGTAGGCTGGGCGTGGTGGCTCACACCTGTAATCCCAGCACTGTGGGAGGCTGAGGAAGGAGAATGGCTGGAGCTCAGGAGTTTGAGACTTACCTGAGTGAGAGAGATCCTAACTTCTAAAAAAAGATGAAAAACCTAGCCAGGCGCCGTGGCGAGCACCTGTAATCTCAGGGGCTTCTAGAGGCTGAGGCAGCGGGACGCCCACAGTCAGAGTCTGAGGTTGCAGTGAGCTCTGATGCCACTGCACTCTGCTAAGGGTATAGGGTGGGACTCTGTCTCCACAACAACAACAAGAACAAAAAATAGATGTGTAGGATATAATATGTTATAAATGCATAAATATTGTAATTGTCACTTCTGGGGGCTTGACCGGCAATACTGGGCAGTGGGAAGACCTCTGAGCTTGAGTTTAGAAGATTATACCCATCCTGCTTTAGTTAGAAGCAGCAGAAAACAACTCCAGCTGACGTAAGCAGAAATGGAATCTGCTGCAAGGACACTGCATGATGATTCACACCAATTACTCCACCAGCACTGGAACCACACTTTGCCTGGTTCATCCTGTGGTCCAAGGAGCTAAATGGCCTCACCAGAAATTCACTGGTAAGATCATTGCTGGTATCTTTGGGAAACATATCCTCTCTTGGGGATCAAAATCCCGAAATCAGCAGAACCTGAAGTCATAGGGAGGACTCACATTTTTTTCTGAGCGTGTCACTGTGTCAGGATGAAGGTCCCGTCCTGTTTCCTAGGACCACGTGTCCTAAATTCAAGTGAAATTCAGCACACAGACATCAGAAAGAAGGAAGGATTACTATCGTGTGTCTTTTTAAGCAGGGGAGATGATACGGGGTTTTGCCACAAAATCAAGAGTGCTGAAGCCCCTCTTGTTAACGAGCAACTCCATGCTAATACCATACCTCCATCTGGAGGCCTGTAGCATGAGGTATTACTGCTACAATCAATACCACCACCAGCGTTAGAGTCCAAAGCTGTGCTACTAGCTACATATGGCTATTTGCATTTAAATAATTTAAACTAAATGCAATTTAACAATCAGTCCCTCAGTCACACTGGCAACTTTGGATGTGTTCAGTGGTCCTAGGTGGATACTTTATGGACAGTGCAGACATAGACTGTTTCCCTCATAGAAGAAGTTTTACTAAAGTTTCTCCCTTTTTAAGACTGAATAATATTGAATAATATAATAATAATAATATGTGTGTTTGAATAATATAATAATAATAATATATGTGTATATCAGATTTTCTATATCCATCTGTGGATGAACATTTAGATTGCTTTTATGTTTTATTTATTTTTTAGACAGAGCCTCACTCTGTCACCCTTGGTAGAGTGCTCTGGCATCATAGCTTACAGCAGCCTCAAACTCTGGGGCTGAAACAATCCTCCTGTCTCAGCCTCCCAAGTAGCTGGGACTATAGGAACCCACCACAATGCCCAGCTAGTTTTTTCATTTTCGGTAGAAACAGGGTCTCACTCTTGCTCAGGCTGGTCTCAAACTCCTGAGCTCAGGCAGTCCAACTGCCTCAGGTTCCCAGAGGGTTGGGATTATAGGCATGAGCCCCTGCACCAGCCTGTTTTCACATCTTGTGAATAACTATGGGACGTCATGAATGAACCTGGAGAACATTATGGGCAGAAACACAAATACCAGTGATCTCTAAAATAGTGAGAGTCAGACACAGACTCAAAGAGTGGAATGAGATTCTCAGAGGCCTCAGGGTGGGGAAAGTGGACATGAAGTTTAAGTTAGGGAGGTGAATCTGTGCTGGAGCTCTGCAGCCCAGCCTCACACTGACAGTCAGCACTTCCATATCGCACAGGGAAAAAGCGTTTGTTAAAATAAAATAATAAGTAAAAAAAGAATAACCGGGGAAAGTGTTGGGGACTACCCATGTGGAGAGGTGTGTACTCTTTCTGACGTGCGTCACAGTTACAGAATGTCTTCCTCTGGCAATTTGTTCTCTTTTCTGTTGTTGGTAGACTTGTGAGCAAATAACATTGCCGGTCTTCCTTCCATGCTATCCTTGCTGGGATGTTTTTACACTGAACAGACTCGGAAGCTAGAAAGAGTTCACTTTCCTAAGGGCAGGGTCGTTACAGTCCAGTGTGATAAAGGTGACATTCCCCACTGGGGTCACGGAGGAGAGTATAATTTGTCTGTGTTCTTTTGAAGATGTATGGAAAAGTAAGACATGAAAGAGTAATCCTTACAAATGGTTAGAACGGATAGATAAAACTCCAAGGGACTTTAATGACATACTGAAGGTCTAGTATTCCTGGAGTGACAGGTAAGTCAAGTGCAGGCTTCTCCAGATGGACGGATGGCTATCCTTTTGGTCAAGGAAGAGTTCAATGTTATCAAGCTGTCCCTGGCAGGACCCCACAGCGTGCTCAGGGCTTACCTTTGCTCATGGCACTTTAGGCACCCAAAGTAATGGTTTTTAAGTCGGCTTTCGTGACAGGATGATCATGTTACTAAGTCCATGCCTCCCCTCCACCAAGGTGACAGTAGTCACCTTCCCTTCAGCCCATCTGACCATGACTAGGTGTTTGGAAATGCAAGTTGCCTGGTATATACAGAGGATTTATATTGTTCCCAAGTTTATTAAAAGCTACATCTACAAGGGGAGATTTTAGTGATGACTTAAATAACACACTCTGATCTCCCATGCAAGAGTGAGGCAGACTTACTGATTTTCAGAGATGTTGGTGCTATTTCAACCAATGCCTTTCTCAAAACCTTGGCGAGGCAACAGTGCTGGAACTTCCAATAAAGCAGTTGGTGGATGGCTAGGTCGCGTATAATACATCCTTGCCAACAATCCTGTCACCCTAAGTATTTGACATGTTCTTCATTTTCCTAAGAAATTTCTGGCTTCCCAGCTCTAATTGGGCACGATTACGTTTACTGGTTAAGACGTCAGAATGAGCTCTAGTTGTTGTAGATAGCAGACTGAAGCTAAAACTCTTGTTACTGAAGCATAAGATTAAGTCATCTAGCGTAAGATTAAGTTCTTCTCCTTGGACTGAGGAGTGAGCAAAGTTTCTATGAAGAGCGAGATGGTACATTTTTTACCTTCTGCAGGCCACGTGCTCTCCCGTTACAACCACTTGGCTCTGTCACTGTAGGATGAACATTGCCTTGGTGGGCCTGCCTGTGTTCCAGTAAACCTTTATTTACTTAAGTGGGCAGCTGGTCAGTCTTGGTCTGTGGACAGTATTTACTGGTTTATAGACTATGCTCCTCAGATGATACTGTAGCAAGTTTTCTTAGATTATTGCCAACAGAAATTAGCAAGGACTTGTAATTAGGTTAGTTCTGAGGAGTCTCTTCTGTAGCAATCCTGTCCTGGAACATGTTGGTATCTGACTCTGGTTGGAGATGTGTAGACATTAAGTCGTGATGGCTTTAGGACATGAGACAAGGTGGCTTCTTCCTGCACAACCCGTTTCTTGAGTAAAGTTTATCCAGATACTTTAATCTAGGCAAGAGTAGTCCCCTTCAATAAGTAAGATGATGTGTCCTGGTTGGCCACAAGTCTTTGGAGAGGTTAAAGTTTGATGGTGTTCTGAATTTTCCATGTGCTTTTCTGTGCCCTTATTCCAATCCCTGGGTCTCGTGCTTTCCGAGCAGACGCCTTTAGATTTTACACATGAGGCCTGGCATTCATATGCACTCAGAGTGGGTAGCCTTTATAGGGTCAGAGTTCCTTAGTTTTTGCTGACACATGTCTACAGCTACACTGTACCAATAAGTCTTTCAACGTGGTCACTAAAGGCCTGGTGCATGGTCCAAGCCTTGACCAAAATATTTACAACGTAAAACTTTTCCTTTTCTTTTTCTAGGTGAAACTGACTAACTGGGCAGCCTTAAAGGACTTGAACCCCTGATGCTGTCCAATGTCTGTGGTGATGGCTGCTATTTCTCCTAAATCCTTAGCTGTGGTATAAATTCACCTTAAATTACTACAATTAATAATTGTATTATGGGCTTGTTCATGTATTGCCCGGGTTCTCTCTTAATACCAGTTAAACATTTATTACCTAACCTCATTAGAAAGAAGAAACCACAGTGGGCCAGAATATCAATTTCTGATTTGTATTATTTCCCTGTGTCATTTGTAAATACTCTTGGTACCAATGTCCATAGCTGGCCTCCGACAGAAACTGACTGTGTGTTATTTAAGACAGGAAGTGTATTGAATCTGTGCTGGTAGCACATAGAAAGGCCGAGGGTTTCTGGAGAACATGGTCAGGGAACAGGTAGGACAAAGGCTGTTGGAAGGCGCTGAGACCACAGTCCAAAGCCTCGCCTCCCCTCAGCAGGGACGCAGCAGCCTCGGTAGTTGGCCACAGATGCTGGCCGGATCCATGGTTACCACATATTACAGAACAGATTTTTAAAACAATAACAACTTTATTGAGATACAATTCACATGCCAGAAACTTCCCCCCTTTTGAGTGTGCAATTCAGTATTTGTAATATCTTTGCAGAGCTGTGCAGTCGTGGTGACAATTAACTTAAAAACATTTCACTTCCCCAAGAAGAAGCCCTGAACCCATTACCTGCCACTCCAAATCCTTCCACCCTTCCAGCCCTTGGCAAATACTAAGCCACTCTCTGTCCTTCTGATTTGTCTGTGTGGGACGTTTTACATCAATGGAAGCAGACGATACGTGGGTTTTCGTGACTGTTTACTTCACCTGGCACGTGTTCTAGTTTGATCCACGTCACAACATGTTTTGCTACGTCATCCTTCCTCATGGTGGAGTGTGCTGTTGTGTGGCCACAGCATATTTCATTTTTCTATGCTGCTATGCGCATCTGTGAACGTGTTTTTGTGTAGTCTTATCATTAACTGGCCCTGCCTCATCGCCGCGATGACTAGAATTGTGTTCACACCAATGACTTTCCTGTGTTGTGGTTGCAAAAAAGGCTGAGAAAATGGGATTTTGGCACGTCAGCGTCAGCCTATGCCATGGTGGAAAGGCCCAGCCTCCTTCCACAATTCATAAAGGGGAAGTTATGCAAATACAAAAAAGAGAGTCAGGTGCTGAACCAAAAAGGATGACCTGCTGCATAATAGCCACCTAAGTTTGAATCTTACCTCTGCCAACTGACCACACACTTTGCAAATGCAGTATCCTTACCCTCAGAGCAGGGAGAACAGGCACTGCCTTTCTCGTAGACATGCTGGAAGTCTCAAATGGTTTTAGAGCTCCCATTTGTATCTGCAGAAGGGCCCAAGCTCCATTTCCCATTTGCTCAGTGGGAACATCACTAGCACGTGGGCAGGTGAATTTTCAGGGGCTTCTGCCCAGGGCAAGCAGGATTAAACTGTCACTGCCCCCAAACTGCTGCTGGTCGTTTACAGTGGTCATTAGAAAGAAGAAAATGTCTTTAAGGGCTGATATCACCCTGTTCTCATTGGAAGCCTTGGAACATCCCTTTGCTCTCCCTTAAGTTTAATTTTTTGTTCTTTGCTAAAACTTTCTGATTGGTCGATGAGTTGCGTGATGAAAGACAGAGCTTCTCAGTGGCAGGGCTGCTGATGTTCTGTGCTGGGCAGTTCTTTGTTGCAGGGCCTTCCCGTGTCCCGAGGATGTTTGGCAACATCCCTGACCTCCACCCAGCAGATTACCAGCCGTATTTCTCCCAGTGGCAACAATTAAAATCATCTCCACACATTACTGCGTGTCCCTGAGAGGAGCAAAGATCATACTTTAGTTGGTAATCATTGCTCTTGCAGTGAAAATATGCCTCTTCAACTTCTCACAATCTATTTTCAAGTAATATTGTTCCTTTGCTTAGAACATGAGACCCACGCCACAGTGTATGTCCATCCCCCTCTCTGCGTTCTACGGCTGCCTTAGATTTTACTTCTGTCTATATAGAGGATACTTTAGTACAATGGGTTTTGATTTCTTTCAATTTTGGCAGTGAATTTTCTTCTACATGAATTAAGAACGAAAGAAATGTCTTTTATATTTACCTGCCTCTATTAGTTTTGTGTTGCTATATGAAGAAATGTCTGAGGATGGGTAAATGACAAAGAAAAGAGGTTTCTTTGGCCCATGGTTCTGCAGGGAACAAGAAGCATAGAGCAGGAATGTGCTTCTGGCGACGGCTTCAGGAAGCTTCCGGTCAAGGCTGAGCAGGTGTGTGACACGTCCAGAGAAGGAGAGAGAGGGAGAGGAGGGGCTGCCACGCTTTACACGAGCAGCTGTCCTGTGAATTAACAGAGCCCACTCATTACGGTGAGGTGTCCAGCCTCATGAGGGATCTACCCCCATGACACAAACACTCCCCCCCAGGCCCACCTCCAGCACGGGTGTCAAATTTCAACATGAGATTTGAGCAAACAAACATCCCAACCACATCACTACCTGGTTATCATTTCTCGTGCTCTTCATCCCTGTGTTTAAACCCAAGTTTCTGCCTAGTATTTTTTTTTTTTCCCCAGCCAGCAGAAATTAGTTTCTTTTTCCTAGTGTAGATCTCTTGATGATGAATTATCTCAGATTTTCTTCATCTGGAAAAAGTTTTATTTTGTCTTTTTTTTTTTTTTTTTTTTTTTTTTTAACAAGGAAATTTTCACTAGATATAAAATTCTAAGTTTATAGAATTTTTTGTTTCCTCTCAGTGTTTTAAAGCTCCTTGTCTTCTGGCTTGTATCCTTCCTAAAAGACATCTGTGCTGATTCTCACCTTTGTACTCCTGCATTTTCTTTGTCTTTTTTTCCCCCTCTGTTTTTAAGTCTTTTTTTTTTTTTTTATTACTACTTTTTATCAACTAGATTATGATGTGCATTCCTGTAACCACGGGAATGTTTATTTATAATACTGGGGTTCCTTTAGCATCTTGGCTCTATGAATTTATAGTTTTCATGAAACTTGAAGAAAATCACAACTATTACATCTTTGAAATAAATTTTTTCTGTGTCTCCCTACCCTTTTCTGACATTCACAATTCATATATTTTATACTACTTGGTGTAATTCTAGAGAACATTAAGGCTGGGTTCCTCTGTTTTCTAGTTTTGTTTTCTTTTTTTTTCCCTCTTCTTTTATGTTCAAATTTGTTGATATATTTTGTATTTCCCACTTTGCTATTAATTCTGTCGGATGAGGTTTTTATTTAAAATATGCTTCAGGTTCATACCTGTAATCCTAGGATTCTGAGAGGCAGAGGCAGGCAGATGGCTTGAGCTCAGGAATTTCAGACCAGCCTGAGCAACAACAAGACCCTCATCTCTTAAAATCTAGCTAGGTGTTGAGGCAGGTGCCTGTATTCCCAGCTACTCAGGAGGCTGAGGCAGGAGGAATGCTTGAGCCTAAGAGTTTGAAGTTGTGTGAGCTGTGACACCATGGCACTCTAAAAAGGGTGACAATTGAGATTTTGTCTCCAAACAAATAAATAAATAAATAAATAAATAATAAATTAAAAAGATAAAATAAAATATGCTTCAGCTCTAGAAGTTGTATTTCTTCTCTTTCATATCTCTAAACTTGCACCTTGTTCATATTTCCCTCTATATTATTGTGGCTATTTTTAATAGCTGTTCTAAAGTCCTCCCTCGTAAGTACATCACCTCTGTCATCTGGAAACGTTTCCATTCATTGCTCTTTTTTTAACGCTCACATTTTCCTTCTTCTCCTTGTGCTTAGTATTGTTTTTTGTAGGGATTCTGGACACTGTAAATGCTGTGTTATCAGTGTCAGAATTTGTTATCTTTCTTTAAGAAGTGCTGAGTTCTGTTTTGATTGGAAGTTGAGTTCTATGAAGAGCATCTTGATCATTTCAGATCTTGCTTTTATACTTTGGAAGATTACACGTAGACTGGACTTGAGTCTGTGTCCAGGTGAGCACGGCCACTAAGCCGTGGTCCTTATGGACTCAGCTCTTCCTAAGTGCTTTGGCTGTGTGGACTGTGACTCTCTCAGCCTTGGGGAACTCTGGGTTGTTCTGAGTACTCTCTTCCTGGCTTCAGGGAGTCTCACTGTGTTGCACACATAGCTCGTGAGTCAGGCACAGAAGTGGAGGTTCTGTGAGACAATTTCAGAAGCCCTTTCTCCGTGTTGTCTTCTAGCTCTGCTACTTTGCTCCAAAAATTCTGTGCAGCTGCTAGTGCTACTCCCAGTGCTGAGCCCTCACTCATCCATCCAATTGTTTCTTTTATTTATTTATTTAGATTTATTATTGTGCCCATGTGACAAGCATAACCTAGAATAAAATGGTATTTTTTCTTTCCTGGTTTAATCCAGGCACTGGCGAACATTCTCCTTTGGAGCAAGACAGCAAATATCAACTCCTCTTCAGTTCTGGTTTCCTGGGCTGTCCTCCAGGAGGCAGCTGCAGATGAAAAGCTAGGTCCCCGATGGCAGGTAGCAGGGTGTTGAGTGGCCTATTGTCAAATATCTGATAACAGTTTTATGTAGTTTGTCTGGTTTTCTAGGAAGTTGCTCCCAGTGAAAGGGTGATCCTGGGTTCAGTTATCCCACCATGGGCTCACGGGCTTTTATAAAGAACAACTGGGGTCATGGACACCAACGCACTTTGCAAACTACTTTAGGGAGACCATGATAATGTCCCAGCTCCTCAGCATCCTGCCCACAGGTCCGCAGTGGCACATGAACAGGTGCCCTGAAAGCAGAGGCTTCCATCACTGCTGTGCTCTGTGAGGGAGGACGAAGGGTCAGCTACCCATGTGTGTTCCTCCCTCTCACTTACCTCCATCACTAGGACTGTTGTGTCTTGAGTAACACATGAATGTTAAGAAGTTTTGTTTCTGGAAACCCTAGGTAAAGACCATCAGGCCTTGTGGAAAGACCTCACCTGGGTATGCTCAGAGCACCCAGGCCCTGGGCAGTCATCACTTTGGACAACAAACAGCCAACTGTGGAGGGCAACAGGTGAGGACAGGAAGATGAGCAGCGTCTGCCGGTGGCTGAGGACTTTCCCATGGCCATGGTACACACCTCCATGACTTGTGACCCTGCAGGTCCACCTACACAATCCCGCCAGATTCAACTTTGGGGACGGAAGTCGTCACCTTGTGACCGCACTTGGTCTTCTAATCTCATTAACACAGTGCTGGGGCCTGTCTTTGTACTTTCTCTGTCATGAGTTGCTCTAGTTCGGCCCTCTTCCCCCATCAAGAATCAGTAGACTCACTGACCACATCTGACTCCACCTTACTGGTTCATATAACAGGCCCTCCAGGAAATCCTTTCTGACTCCTTGTAATAATTATCCTCAGGCATTCATGAATTTGACTTGGCCAAAAACCTCCCCTGTGCTGTTTTCCAGGGACAGAGAACTGAAAAAAAGATAGCGATGGCCCTGTAAGCTCTTTGGTGCGTTCCCTAGCCATGTCTGCAATTTTTCCACCGTCTACTCTGCAGTGAATGTTGTCAATGTTTCAATGCCTCTGCTAGATCAAACAAACATTCATGTTAAAGGTCCTATCTTCTTTTCCCTTGGGTTCCAAAATATTCCTGCCCTTTCTGGAAAAGATGTTTCTACTATTCATTATATAGAACACATCTGCTCTACAAGAGAGTCCTCCTTCATGAATCCACAGAGCGCCTTCCTGAGAATGCACCTCTTTGCCCCTGACTCACACAGAGCCTTCCTGAGAATGTGCCTCTTTGCCCTTTGGATCACGCATCTCCTGCTGACCTTCTCTGCCTCAGTGACTGAGCTCCGTCACGTTCTCTGCTCTCCTCCCTGGGTTTTTCTTCCAGGTTCCCTAATGTGCTTCCATCTCTCTCCTCCTGGGTCCTTGGCATATGATGCAGTTTTTGTGAATCCAGTTGCCTGAGCTTGAAAAATTTATCCCAGAATTTGAAAATTTGCTTGGTATATCATGATTGCTCAAAAATAATTTATTGAACATAGGAGCAAATTATGGGTGTATATACACACAAGCAATCTATGGGAGTGTATGTCTAGGCATGCAATGAAAACCGTAACTTTGTTTCTTTGGCAAAATTAGAGCTGTCAATAACAGGGAGGTTGAAGAGGTGAGTAGGTGAATGGCAACCTTCACTGCAGACCCCGTAACTCAGCTACATGGAGAAAATCTGCTAAACCTGCCTGCCAAAAGCCTTTCTCTTAAATACATTTGAATGATTTATATCACTGGTACTAAAATATTTTTTATCCAAAAATTTTTAAAATGCTGCTGCATTTTATTATAAGAAGAGTAAAGCCTAACTCACAGAAAATATTTTCTAAAATGGTGCTGTACTCATGCATCGTTCACTCAGTACAGACACCCCCAGCAGGTCACACTTGCTCCCCTTCCTCTCAGGGAAAGACTCTAGACAAGGGCTAATCAGGTGGTCCCAGAGATGGGCGTGACCAGAGCATTTCCAGAGTAACCTGGGTTAGTAGGCCTCTGTTTAGTGAGAATGCCTTTGAGTAATCCTGCCTGAGTCCCTTCACCAATTCTACCTTTCATCTCACTATTTTGTTCATTTCCTTTGCCTTTTAAACACCTATACTTTCTTTCTTAGCATTTTTATCTATTATTCAACAGTTTTTCCTAAAGAGAAGATCAAAATATTATATCAACCAGATTTGACTCAGAAGACCTCAGTTCTTTCTCCTGGCCAAGGTGCCAATTTGTGCTGCGTCCTCAGTAAATAACGTCTGCTCTGCAACCCGTTTCCTCAGTTCCAGGAGGAGGGAGCCGCCTTCAGAATTAAAATTCTATAAATACACTTTTATGAGGGCTCTTAAAAGTCCTGGTAGGTTATCTTCATTATTTGGTCACCTAGCAATTTACTTCTTTAAACAAAATGCCAACAAACATTTCTTTGAGTAAATCCTTCTTCTAGCCATTGAGAACCTCCCTTTCAGTTTTACATGAAAGAGTCGGCTTCTCACACCTTCATGGGGGTCATGAAGAACTCTGTCTATGAGAGTAGATTATGCATCAGTAAGACCAGATTACAGTTATAGCATCTAATAATACAAGCTCATTTCAGGAAAAACATTAAAGATGAAACTCCAAGCGGAGGGATGTGTAAATTACTATTTTCACCTGTTTATCTGGGTAGATCCTCCTAGCCAGGATGCTTTATTGCACAGTTAGGCTCAGAGTTAAAAATCCATAGACGTTTCCCTGAGTTCCATTATTCTCGCTTTCTGAGTCAAAATTTCTTATTTTATTTATTTATTCTTTTAGGTTAGTGGTTAATTCTATTTTCTCTGAAGTTGTGAACACACATTTAAAATAAATCAAGTATCTTTGTCAGGCTCACCCAAATTCTGATCACAGCTTTCTAAAGACTTTCCTGTTGTAAGTTTTTCCTTTTAGTGTTTACATTCATTAGTTGTAAAACAAAAGACTTGCATCGATTTTATTTCCCTATTTTAAATGTTACCAAGTGACTGCTGCCGTGGAGCAAGGGGAGAAGGCAGACAGCTTCCTCCTCCACGTGGGCCCTCACTCCTGGTGCATTAAACTACCTGTTTTAACTTAAACCGGCAGCTAGTGTTTCCATTACTATGTCTGTGTTGTGTGTAGCTGGATCATACCCCGACCATTATTTATGCTGTTCCTCTGCACATCCCGAATCGATTTTCCTTTTTTGGGGGTCTTAATTGTCTATGTATCAGTTATTAATTCAGCTCCAAACTCCTTCCTGGTATGTAAGTCCCTCAATCCCTTCTGCCGCATCGAATGTTCTATCTTTATCTTCTGGGTGGGGCCTGTTTCGTCCCTACCTCCTGATGTGACAGCCCTGGGCTGAGCTCCACATGTGTCAGGTCTCACCAGTGCCATCTCCCTCCTCTCCCCTGATCACCTGTTTCGATCCTGTGCAACCTTCTCTGTTCATTCATTTTATTTTGCTCAAATCCATTCCCTAATAACTTCTTAAGAAAGAGCATATGGAAGCAAATTTTTCAAGAGTCTGCATTTCATAAGAGAGCTGGGTTAGTGTAGCATGCTAAGTAGAAAATTTCTCACCTAAAATTTCAAGGTGTACATCAATTGTCCCAAGCTTACTGTGTTGTCCTGACTGGAGTATGCATTGTTTCAGACACTATTCATTAGATGTAGAATTTCCAGCTACAGGGACCTAATAACTCAAATAACATAGGTAGAGTTTTTTTAAAAAAACTTTCAATGATAAGAATCTCAAATACATTTTTGGCTATAATTTTTAAAGATCAATAATAAAAGTCCAGTCTGTAAAGAATGCAATCTCTGCTGGGAAGGCCAGGTAAAGTAGCCCCACATCATGCTTTTTCCTCCCTCCTGAGTTTAAAAGGGATACAAGCGCAGATTAGGGTGATTTAAGATACATACAGGACTGGGTGATTTCTTGTGCAGAATAAGATAGCTCATAGATGTTTTCAGAGTTTAGTGTGTGTTTTCATTTATGTAATCTGATGATTGTAGAAAGTATACCCATGGAATGTTTTATTTAGAAAACATCAACTTAGATATTGTTATGAGCTATGTGTTTGAGCCCCTTCAAAACCTTTATGTTAAAGCTCTGTCTTCTAATAGGATGGTATTTTGAGGTGGAGCTTTTGGGAAGTAATTAGGTTTAGATGAGGGTGGGGCCCTGGGATGGGATTAGTGCCCTTCTGGGAAAAGGAAAGATGGGAGTGCCAGCTCTGCAGACCAGGAATCAAATCAACAGGAACCTTGATTTCAAACTTCCTAGACTCCACAAATGTGAGAAGTGAGTGTTTGCTGTTCAAGCTAGACTAGCTGCCCTGTGGTATTTTGGTATGGGAAGCAGGGGCAAACAATGACAGAGTCACACAAAATAGTCAAGGTGGGGGTAGAGACAACTACAGTGTCTACATTGTAACTTTCAAAACAGAAGTCACTGTCCTCAAATCTTACGTAGAACAGTATAGACAGATGATGACAAAATCAAGACTGGAAACCTCATCAATCAGCTAGATCAGTGGTTTTCAACCTGTGGGTCACGACCCCTTTGTAACAATGAAAATAGATCTTACATATCAGATATTTACCTTACGATTCATAACAGTAGTAAAATTACAGTTTTGAAGTAGCAATGAAAATAATGTTATGGTTGGGGGTCACCACAACATGAGGAACTATATTAAAGGGTCACAGCATTAGGAAGCATTAGGAAGGTTGAGAACTACTGAGCTAGATGGAGGTTCAGCCTAAATCAGGGGTGTCTGATATTTTTTCTTCTCTGCCACAGATTCGAAAAACAAGAGTTCTCTTGGGTCACACATTAAATATATAAATACTAATGAAAGCTGATCAGCAAAAACTGTCCACACATATTTTTCACGATATCTAACACTACAGATAAAGCAAAATAAGCCCCAAATTATCAGCATGCAGCCTCAAGCAGCAGATTGGGCACCCCCGGCCTGAATGATCAGGCTGCTGAAAAAATACCTATTATGGTTTCAAGTTCATTATTTTTTTCTTTTGTTTTTAATTGAAAAATCCTCTCCTTTTTTCCCTCTCCCATTTTCTACTAAATTTCTGTTTTGGTCAGGCCTTGTTTGAGAATGTAATGGACTTATTTCATTCAATATGGCAAACACCTGATTGCTTCCAGGTCACTATTTACATATTTCCTGTCCTTTGAAATCTTCATTTCTAGGAATCCTAACTCATCTTTTCAGTGTTTAATATTTTACTCTTTAGGAAATTGTCTCAGAGCCAAAGCACAATATTAAAAATAGTTGTAATGCATGTAACACAGAGTGTGCATCTGAAGTTCTTCCAATAGCATGTATGATTTATGCCAATGACAGGAGTGAAATGAGGGGCCATAAGTAATCTTAAGTCATTGCCACATATGTGTAGGGCAAGGAAACTGGGGCTTATGTGGAGGGCAGAAGGGCATTGTCAATAAAAATCTATCCACAAAGACTGACTATTCTTCTAGAACAATAGAAGGAAGGCATTATTGACTTTGCAGTGAGATATACCTGAAAATTAATCCAGGTTCTACCATTCAGACCATAAATCTTATGCAAAGTAAATGATAAAAGTAATAAAGTTCCCTGAGTCCAAAGAATTGTGTCTTCTAAGTGGCCGTGGTGATACCGACCTCATGAGGCTCTTGTGAGATCATGTCTGAGCAGCTGGAGTCACTCTGGCCAGAGCTGATGTCCTGTGCTTGCAGGATGAAGTCAGTCAGAACTGATTTGTATGGGGCAGGGGTGAAGGGTGGGGGATGGCACCAGCCAGGCCTGTGATTGATTCAAACACAGATGTGTGTGAGCATGTCTGAAACATTAAGAGCTAACACAAGCAAGTTTCAGCATGGGTGATGTTCTGGTAATCAATAAACATGTGCCTTGATGCAGAAAAGGTCTCCTGTCTGCTTGCACAGGGAATGATGCAGGATTGGTGAATATTCTGGGCAGTTCTCTTCAAAGCCATAACTCAGGGACCTTGCGGTCTTCTCTCTGAGACACAACTTCCCTCAATATGTGTCTTCCATGTTGACCACAATGGCAAAGAAAGACCATGGAGGGCTCTGCAGGACGCTTTCTGGCCAGGCCTTGGAATGGTAAGCCTTACCTGTGTTCACATTCCATTGGCCAGAACCCAGTCATATGGCACTGACCTCAGGGGCTTTGCCATACTGAAGTAATTAAGTCCATAATGTTCTCAACCAAGACCTGACCAATTTAGTAGGAAATGGGAGAGGAAGAAAGGGAGAGGATTTTTCAATTACAAACAAAAAGAGAAAAACAGTGAACTTGAAATCATAGCAGGTATTTTTCAGCAGCCTGATCAAAGGAGGCCTGGAAATATTATTATCCTTTGTGTGTAGGGCGGACACAGAAACTGATTGCACCGAGCTAGTCTGTCCCAATCTTTCTCTTTTCACCTTGTCACTTTTGCTGCCACTCACAGAACACACTAGGTCCCTCCGCAAAGGAGACAGCCCAACTTTCTGTCCAGTTACCAAGCATGCTTGGTCCCTCCCATCAGGCCCAGATGGGCTCTGCTTGTTTTAGCAAAAGTGAACTGAAGCACAAATTGTCTACACCCTGTCCTAACACACTTTATACACAGTGGTGGGAGAGAGACAGGGTGACACATCGCTGCTGCTCTTGACTATACTGACTCCCACTGAGGAGGCGTGTGGAGACACCTGTCTGGCCTAGGGCCTGTTTCCTGGGAAGAATCCCACTGTCCAGTGTCCTCCCTGGCCTTGGCTCTGCCTTCTGGAAAGCTCTTCCTCCCCCGATCATCCAGGCTCACATCTGAAATGGTGTTAAGGAGGCTGCTTTCTTGGGGGTCTCTAAAATTTCTAAACTTTGCTACTGGAGAAAGACCAAAGGCCCGAGGACTTTTGTTTTGGAATCTTGCATTGTCTAAGACTTTTAAAAGAAGACTCAGGGTTTCCGTGGTGATAAGCGGTTTCAGGATACAGGTGTCTTCTTTCTTGCTGATTTGCTAGTCAGTTCATTGGTCAGTAACTATTTTTGCTTCCAAGGTATGGATTCCAAATCTGCTTCCTTTTTTTTTTTGTTTTTGTTTTTGACCTTTACTCTCATATCTTTCCCTTCGTAAGTTTACTCTAACACTAACTCCAACAATAGATTAAGGTGGATTTTTAATTTGATCTTTTCCCTGAGTCACTTTGCTCAACTTTGAAGTTTCCCTGGGATTTTTTTTTTTGTTGTTGCTTAAAGCCTTTTAAAATTCTGTCTCTTATGTTTCAGGGTATAGAAGCAGTTAGATTTTCCAACCTGCAACCCCTGAATTTCTAGATTCTTTCGGGTCCCTTTCATATTTATTTCTTTGCAGATTGGTTAATTTCTTTTCTCTTTTTTACTGAGACTTTTGTTATGAATTTTTTACAACATGCACAAAGTTAGAATTTTACATTGAAAACCCATACACTTAGCAAGCAGCTTCTGCCATTAAATTGCTATTCCAGCTATTCAGCATATCACATATCTTCCCATTGTAACTGATTCTTTCCTGAGCACATCTCTTTTATGAGATACTCTATAAACACAACCAATAATCAAAGGCACACAGGGAGACTCTGATACGCCCCAGTGTCTTGAGTGGCGCTGCAGGCAGCCTGGGTGAGTGGCCTACCTCCCACATCACCATAGATGATTGTTTACCAAACCGCTTGCCACGGCACAATCCAAGTCTCTTCCTTTCAGTTTCCAATACCAATTTTCTTTTCTCCCACTGCAAGAATGGTTATCTAGTGGCATATATATTACCTTTTTAAAACTTATTATATTAGCATTGTATTCCAGTTGTCAAATCCCAACAGCTGAACATCACTGCAGGGAAAAATGTGGGAAAAATTCTGAAAATCACAATTTCTTAACCCGATAGAGGTTTACTGCTGGCTTATGTCAGTGCGACTCAGCTGGCTTTTCTTAACCACCTTTTCAGTGGATCTAAAGGATCCACTTCCAGCTCACGGCACTCAGTAAGAATCACAAAATATTTTATCGCACAGTGTAAATGAGGGTAGACGCCCTTTTGGGCCTTATTTGATTGGGTAGAACTCAGGCAAAATCTCTACTTAATTAATAGGGAGGCTGAGAAATAATTTCTTTATTTCTAAGAGCCCAGGAAGAGGAAAGCAGATTGGTGAATATGTTAGTGGTGAAGGGCTGCTGTAAGGAAGTGTCACAGACTGCACCGCTCACCACTCAAATCTGTTCTCTCACGGCTCTGGAGGTCGGAAGGCTGAAATCAAGATCTTCATCACAGTTGGGCCCTCTTGCAAGGCTGTCAGTGAGCAGGTGTTCCATACTTTTTCTTAGCTTCTTGGGCTGGCTGGCAACCTCAGCATTCTTGAACTACTAGAAACATCACTCCAAGCTGTGTCTCCATCATCGCTCGGCCACCTGTGATGTGTGTGTGTCTCTCTCCTCCTCATATTATAAAATATTGTCACATTATTCTGAGAGTCTTTTGACATATAAGGTCACATTCACAGGGTTAGAACTTCTGTGTATCTTTCGAGAGACACAATTCATCACACAACAGTGACTATCTGGCTAGTTTTACCACAAGGCTCTGATACAGAATCTCTCCTACACCTAAAAGGGATCTAGCCTGTGAAGCCAACCTGTGCCTCAGACCTCAGACCCAGGCAGAGCAGCTGTTCCCACATCCCCCCATGGCGAGGGCACACATGTGTCTCAGGAAGGAAACAGAAAGAGCTAAAATGTATCAGGGACTGGAGAGCCCCATTATTGTCATCTCTACTAAATTTTCAAGCAAACACGATTGCAGGTCAGAAGGAAAGTCTTCGTTAAAATACAGATCCATATTATTTTACCTATTAACTCAGAAAAATGATTAATATAAGGATGAGTGGTTACTCATCATGCAATGATGGAGGATCTGTGAGGGTAGGTTATGTAGAACTTCCTCTGATTCCTAAAGTAGCATCTCTCAGTGTCCAGAAGTAAGAGTCTGTGCAGAGATGGAAACCATTACCCTTTTACCTTCATCTGAAATAAATAGCAAGACTCTCTAAGCTTTCTCTTGTACGCTTTCTGTAATCCTGCATCCAGAATGGAACAGTTCATCTCTGCCTGAATGACCCCACTTTGTGGCCACCATCGCTCTTGCACTATGAATACCTATATTTGGTAGTTATTTCCTTTCACCAATATCTATGGAGTCACCATCCTGGGGCTCTACAAGGCTTCGGTGTCTTCTGGGTGGGCCGCCAGTAGAAGAAAGAAAGGGCGAGCCACTCACATCTGGTGTCACTCAGCCCGGTGCCTGACCACCATCATGCGTGAATGTTTGCCGGGTAAATGAATAGAGGAACCTAGGGACCAACAGATGGATGATTTTTAGGAAGGGGAATGTTTGCTAAAATAGGATCCACTAGAAATAATTAGGTCAAGTGACCAGTTATGCCTTCAGCAAAACCAATGACACCTGTCTACACGTTTTCTTAATAAAAGTATTTCTACCTTAATTGATTTTCTTTTTCTTTAGGAAAGTCAAAATGTAGGCTCCATCACTGAAATGGTTATACTGACAATATTTTCCAAAACAATAATCAGAACGCAACCTTGACATAAAATATACATTCCACATCATATCTTTTTAATGTAGACATTCTACAAATATATATAAATAACATCAAGCAATTTTGGAAGAAAGAATTTTGGCAGTGCGTACCAAGATCTTTTGAAATTTTAAACATTTTCAACTAGCGATTTTACTGCTGGTCATCTACTCTAAGAACCCAAGGAACTGCATATGCTTTATAAGTAAATGTATTGCAACATTATGGGTGACAGTGAAGCTTTGAAACAGTCTACATGTCCAAGGATAGCGTCATAGCTAAGCAAGCTATAGAACATAATTTTGTAGTTATTAGAATAATGTTTCTAATGGGTTTGTAATAATAATATGGCAGGATTTATATTATAATAAAAATAAAGGAAGAGGAGGCAAAATTACAGTCTGATGACACCTATATTAACTAGCAATAAATATATGCATAACACTCTGAAAGGTAGTGCATCAAATGTCAACAGCTATTATTTCTGGAGTTTGGAACTTGCAGTGATTTAAACATTTCTTCTTCCCGATTTCCTTTATTTTCCAAATTTATTACACAAATATTTTATAATGGGAAACATTATGAGCATTTAGAAATAAAGACACAAATGAGGTGAAAAATTAAACTGCATTCAACATTACATTTATTAAAAAGAATATCATAAAATTAACCCTGCCTTGGAAAACTCAGTCCAGGTTTACTAAGCAGATGAGCTATATTGGAGTCATACAAATGTTGAATGCCAAGATTTCTGAATTTTCTCAGGCACTGATTCATTTCCAGAGGCCTGGAGTTGGAGCAGTGGGCATGGATCACATCCTTGCTGCTGGAATTCACAGGCCACTCCCGGGACCAGACTGGACATGCAGTCCCTGCTGAAAGCTGTGTCTCACGTCTCCATGCTCTGCCCGTCACTGTGTCAAACCTTCCAGCTTCTATGAGCTCTGGGAAGATAGATGTTGGCAGGGAGGAGGAAACAGCCTGGCTGCCACTGCATTCGGGCAGATCACTTACACGGAAAGAGAGTGGTAACAACGCAAACACGGGAGCAGTGGTTCCAGACGTCAAGAGAACACATTCTCTTGCTTTTATCCAGGACTAATTCCCACTGTGGTTAAAGGTGGCCACAGGCCTCTCTGGGCGACCAATTGCCCCACACTGATTGCATGTGGAAAGGAGTACGTTTTCCACCAGGCATTTTGGTAAAAGGTGCACATCTCTGCCACTCTTCTTCTCTATTTTACTATATATTAAAAATATATATTATCTTGAGGTTCAATTAATAATATCTAGATTGTATCAGGTGTGAAATATCAAGAAAGGATAGCAAAAAATGAGCATAATAGAAGACAAATTCCCTGGAAGCCTGATCATTTGTTATACTTGCCTCCAAATAAGCTGATACAATTTATTTTAATTTTTTAATACAAGATTACTTGCTTTTTCTGAAGCCACAGGCATGGTGATGTTAAAACATTAGCAGAGAATTAAAGCATTAGTAACAACATGTAAAAGCTTAATGTGGTTCTGGGGCGTAGAAGATTTAAATACCTACCAGCAAGAAATAATAAGGGGGTGAGAGAAAGTATTCTTAGGTTTAGGAAATAAGAGACGTAATAATGACAGGTGAAAGAGAGGCAGAACACTTTCAGGAGAAGTAAGGATTTTGAAAATATTTGAGTTTCATCTGATGCAGAGGACCTGTTTGTCCACATTTTTAACTCCAACTTCTGGAGGAATTGTCTAGCTTTTCACAGGGTAGGAGACCTGAACACCTTAATCTGATGGTAAAGTTAAACGTTTATTTTATATTGCTGGAACCACACTGCGGACAGCCCAGCTGACCTCTCCCACCCTGCTGCTATAGTTGGGCCATGTAGTTCAGGCAAATAGTCCAGAAACGATGAGCAGCTCACATGTTGCTTCTCCGCAGTTGCAATTTCCTGAGTGGTTACAGCAAAATCCACAGACAGATGTAAACGGGAAATACACAAATTCAACCCGTGCTTTACTTATGTCTGTAATTCTCCTTTCTCTTTGAAGAACTTTGAAAATTCTTTGAATGTCAAGTCTTTGATTATTCATCTATATAATTAAGATGTTTTTCTGCTTTTAAAGATCAAATCTATGTTTTCATTTTGACAGGTTGCAACTGAAAGGAAAAAAAAAAAATCTCGGCACTGAGAAATGTGTTCAAAAAGAAAGATACAGACAATATTTGGGTGAAAATTTTGCAATATTGTTCCAGGTAAAGAAGGCTCTATGCTGAGTCAGTGAAGCTTCCTTAAAACTTGGAATCTATGTCCACTTCTGTGGGAACTTTTCGGAGTCTCCCGAATTCTTGGACTTGCTTCTGCCAAAGGCCTCGGGAGGTGGGGGCTCGGGACCATGAGTCAGAACCTCCTGTTCAGGAGGACTCAGACTTTTCCCCCAGAGCTGGCTTCTTGCTGATTGATAGCAAGGTCATTCATTATGCAAAATCATCAGTCACATCACATTACTTCTGCAATCAAGCTATTGATGATCAGTTTTAAACTTCAAAAAAAGGTACATTTTTCTCAACAGGCACATAGGAGATGGTAAGTGTCCGTTAGTTACACTGCTGTAGTCTTTCTCATTTCTGTTCACTTGTTTCCATTCCTAGGGACATTGCTTTCTCGTACACTCTTGGTATTCCTTTGCTTGACAATTGTCACCGTCTTTTTAACTGATCACTCTGTTCCTAGGCCCTTCTGGCTTTGGAAGCATCTTCAATGCTGGTCCGAATCATCTACCCAAGCACTCTGCAGAGCCTGCCCTTTGGATGCGAGCTCCTTCACTGGGCCTTGCCTTTCTACTCTGTCCTTTTGTCAACATTTTTCATCTAAATTCCAGCCTCCGAGGAGCATGGCACCCATCATCCTGATGTCTGCATTCTCAGGCCAGCTCAGCCACCAGCTCAGCCGGTGACCTAAGAGAGGACCTTTTCCTTCCCTCTGCTTTGATGTCCTTGGAAAGCGTGGGAACAATGATACACAAGGTTCTTTGCAAATATAGAAAATTCTGTCATTCCAGGATTTCTAAGTGATGAAAGGAAATGCCCTCATCTGGAGGCCTAAGCAGCTTTCCTATCAGAGCTTTTGGAAACGGCACAGCTCCACGTGTGATTTCTTTCCTGTCCCAGGGAGGCAGGTTTTGAGGGCAGCGGGGATTGCAGACCTTGCAGTGTCAGGTGGTCTAGGGAGGCATTTCTTACACTAGCCTAGCTCGCCTCCCTGCAGCTGTGAACAGTGCGGGCAACAGCAGGCCCATGGGCTTGCCATCATCCTTGCTTCTCCCCTCTGGGCTGCTGAGATGATCCGACAGGGAAATAGAGAAGACGGTGCTTGTCCAGCCTGTGGGTTGCCTTGGAAACGACTGGTAGGGAGCCGGCTCCCGTTCATTAATGGGCCGTTCCTTTATGGCAGGTTTTCTCCCAGCTCCCCCCTGCTATTTATGCTACTTAAAGAGACCCTAAAAAACCTTTCCCTTTTTGTAAAGAAGAATAAAAACGATATTTTGTCAGGGTTTCAGTCTCTAAAACCCTTACAGGTAACGTGTGGTTCCAGGAGTGATTCCAGTTCACAGAGACCTCTCAGCGGCACGTTTCTCTGGTCTCCATGGACTCTGAGATTTTGTAATTACAGATTTTCTCCCTCTTTCATCCTGTCATCTCCTCCTTTTCCTCTTCCTGTTCCTCCATCCATGATGTGCTGCTACAGGGTCTGTTCGTCACCTCTGTACTATGACCAGGGTGCGAGGAGGTCAGCCGTGTTCAGATTCGTGAATTTACAGAGGAATTTTCTCCCAACACGCTAGATTAAAAAAAAATGAAAATAAACCGATGAGAAACTGCTTTGTAAATGAGAACACATGATTTAGATGAGAAAGGTTGTTATAATGAAAACAACCCAGCATTTCTGAAACCTGACATCTTGTTGTTCACAATAGAATGTTGAACATTTTAAAAGTGATTTCTAGGACAAATCTTTTTCAACCTTTGGGCACGGCGTATAGGGAGGTCTGGCCCACAGAGCCCACCTGGGCCTGCTGGGGACAGGTGAGCGCTGGTGGTAGGGACAGGATGCTACTTTTACTAGTCTCCATTGGGGAGCGATGAACATTTTTCCTGTGCCACGCGAGGGGAGCCCAGAGTGGCGGGGGCCCAACGGCTCAGGTTGGTGAAGGCTCTTGCCCGGCCTGGGTCCCTACTGGGCAGAGCTCAGCTTTGGGAAGTGTTCTGCGGGCAGGACTAAGTCTCCCGCTTCCCTGCAGCTGTGTGACCCTAGTGACCAATCAGCCTCACAATGGGCTCTTATGCAGCTCAAGTGTGCCTTTCAGAACTGGTGTCACCACATCCTCCCTTTCCTTTCTCTTTTCCTCTACTGACTTCCTGCAGGGAATGGCCAGGCCTGGTGATGGAAGGACATTCCACCCCCCTCCACCTGGCTCTCATGAAGGGCTTCTGAAACACTGGTACTGGGGACCTGGGTCCCGGCTCTGACTGCTTCAGAAAGATACTCTTCTTCTATGAGGGGGTCTGCCCGGTTGCCACTTCGTCTGGGTGTAGCCGCAGGCCTGCGTCTCTCCAGCAAAGATGACTGAGGTCCCTGGAGAGAAATCCTTCCTCTTACAGACTGGTTTGTTTTGAATCAAAATCCGCCCTAATTCATCTTTATTTTCCCCCCTAAACTTGCCAGTCCCCACTATCAGGGTGATTTTTCTGAAATGGCAAATCCTTTCTTGTTACTGTATTTCTACAGATCTTTCTTGGCACGTAGGACTGGGGCAGTAAGGCAGGTGTAACTGAGGACTCCTCATCCTCACAGTTTGGAAAAGCTCCAGTGCTAATTTCACCCCTGCCCCCACCCCCCCAAGCCAAATTTATTCAATCAGTGAGTATTGAATCCATTTTGTTTAGCAAATTCGGTCCCTGCATTTATCTCCTGCCATGGCCCTGTGGGTCCTTCAGCCGGATGAGGCTAATCCCTAGTCCTGCCGCTCTGCCCAGCCAGGATTCCCCGATTCCATGAACACGGAGGGTGGTGCTGGGGGATGATGTGGTAAGACACAGACTTATGTTCTCCGTTTATAAGAGTAAAACAAACTTAATGTGGCTTAAATGCCTTCTCAGGGGGTCAGAAAGCTGGTAGCAGAGTGCATGTCGAACTTGGGATTTCTATCTGAATCCCACAATTTTCCACTTCACCATACATTATGAACATCAGTTATTTGTGTAACACTTTCACCATTTTGCCAAATGTGTGTGCCCCCAGCATTATGATTTACTTAATATCTGATATAATTGCTTTATTCCTACTTAAATATGTTTCCACAAGTTCCTGACATGGATGTGATGTTAGGACGCGTTTGTGTACCCCTAAAACTACCTCAGGTCACACGGGGGGGTGTACCCTCAGTTTGGGAGGTGCTGCACGCTGCCCTGTTGCTATTATACTCATAGTGAGAGCCAGAAACCTGTGGTTGGAGATGCGACGCCATCCCCAGGGGGAGTTCCACCCCTACTGAGGAGGAGCTTAGGGGGTGGCGATTAGTTCACTTACAGAGAAATGAAAAGGACCCAGTGGAGAAGCTGATCTTGGCATCTCTCTTGAAGAATAAGCAGGAGTTCATCGGGCAAAGTGAGCGAGGCTGTGGAATAGGCTGAGCAGGGTGTGGAGCAGGGAGCGAGGCTGTCAGCTGCTACTCTGGGTAGCCGAGCACAGAGGGTGCAGTGACGAAGGCTGGAGCTTGAGAACAGAACTGCAATTGGAGATAAGAATATGGGCTTTGAATGCCATGCTGTGAAGCATCAGCCTCCTGCAAATATGTGGGTTTGGGCACTGTTTTTGTAATTTATAGAACCATCTTTTTAAAACAAAGACAAGGTCTACTTATACTGTAGATGGATCATTGGTAAGAAACTGAGGGTCAGGGAGGAGAATCTATTGCCCTTGGTCCCCCAGATATTGGTGACATAGACTGGTCTGGAAAGTAGGGCTCTGACCCCCACCCCCACCCCGATACTACTGCGCTGGCCCCAGCCCTCTGCCATCTGTTCTTTACCAACCGTTGCTGGCTGAGAGTGTGTGGAGGCAGAGATGGAGCTCTTCAGGAAGAATTTGGGGCTGGTGCTGTGGGCAACCCCCTTAGCACTGTGGAGCTGAGGTGCTTTCCAGAAGAGAGGACCCTGGGTCTTGCAGCTGGAGCTGCTGTGTGCTGACCCCTGTGTAGTTGGAAATGCACAGGCTGAGTGTGAACAGAGACCCAGGCTGGAGGATCTGGAAACTCCACCCTGCTGGGAGCAGGTGACCCGTGGGGTCCAGGGAGTGTGCTGGGTTAGGATTCAGACCTTGGCTCTCCGTAGCCATATTTCACACCAAATAACCCTGCTTTTCAGATGTTGCCATTAAAACCACTGATGACAACAGTGCTGGCCAATGTATAGAGTGAGCAGGATTCCAAGGCATTCTCATCCTCAGTGCGGTTGGGAGCGACATCCAGGGTGAAGCAGCCGGTCACTTGGCACGGGGCTCTCTGTCTCCCAAGGGTGACACTATAAGAAGCCCGTGGTCTCCTTTTCACGTTTGCAGGGAACCTCCTAATCAGAAATTTGGAGTTTGTCTCTACCCTGGTTGAAGCATTTCAGTGGATTTTTATCACTCCTAGAAAAATACGCAAAGTGCATGACGCAGCTTAAAGCGCCTCCGCCCCAGGATTTAACCATTCTCGGCCTCATTTCTCAGCTCCTCCTGCTGGTGGGCTCTTTTTTCAACACGAATTCTCCCTTCTTTCTGGCTGCTTACCTCAGTTTTCACTTGGGAACCGCTTGTACTTTGACTCCCATTTATGTGGCTCCATTAGAGATGGCTTCAGAGATGGAACTTGACTCAGGGTGGGTCACCAGAGGCCGTATCTGTGGTCATCTTTTCGAGCCTCTACCAGCAGGGTGGGGAAGCAGCTTTGGACAGCCCTGTCTGACCCTGTCTGAGCTCTTCCCAGGTCTGGTCAGGAGAAGGAGGCTCCCAAGACACCGCCCACCCCTGTGGGAAGGCTAGAACGTCCCAGCAGGGGCTCAGCTTCCAGAAGCTGCCACCTCTGACTCCCACACCTCCTGTGTAGGACCCAACTCCCTGTCCCTACAACACAGACATGGGGAGTGGGTCTGGGGGTGCAGGGGGTGCTCCTGCCACCCCCCCTACCCTGAGGAGCTGAAGAACTCAAGACACACACAGATGAACACACAAAACCAGGGTTTCTGGGTGTGATGACCAAGCACGAGGCCCGGCTGGGATGGGGCTGGACTCGAGCACACGTGGGAGGTTTCTGGGGGCATCCGCAGAAGGAGCGGCTCTTACGAAGGCAAGACCCCACTGAACCCTGAGCCTGTGGGGGCCCTTGAGAACTTCTCAGTGACTGAAGCTCAGGAGCCCAAAGACTAAAGAGAGGCCTTCGTGGGGCTGATGATATGAGGAGGGACTGGACACGCCACTTGGGATGCTGCTCTGTGGAGCAGTGACCGTCCACTCCCAGGTGCCTGCACTTCCTGCCAGAGTGTTCCAGCACATGTCACGGGGGCATCCATAGTCTTAGGAAGTCCCAGGTGATACTGATGTGGGATTCCTAATGGTAACCATTAGAATAGGGAAGCCTTTAAGGGCAAAGGTAACAAAGTAACATGATTAGAACTTGGCACTTGTCAGCTCTCTAACACCCAGGCCCAGTCCCTGTGCTCAGTAAACATGTACATGCATGTGCACGCACACACACACACACACACACACACACACAGAGGAGGGCCTTTAATGACAGGTGGGTTTTCTCTGAGACCTTATCTCTTCACTAATGGGATATGGTATCAGGTATTTCATTAATAAAGTGAGAAACATCAGAGCCCCTGCCTGAGCACAAATGCAGAAGCCACCTTCCCCTGTCGCAGTGAACCTGACATCCCCCCTCGCCCCCCAGCCCTGGATTCTTAAATCCCCCTGGTTGTTCAACACGGTTCCTCTTCATTGTATAGGAAAAAACACAGCTGTGGGGAGCTGCTGAGAATAGGAGTGTGAAACCGTGCGGAAGGACGATGATCACACCGAGGAGCCCCACAAATGTGTCATACGGAGACAATAGCAAATATATTGAGAATCTGATGGAGGGACGTGGCTCGGTGTGGACCACCAGCCGGCTGGTTTCACCATGGCCCACCTCACAGCCCGGACTCACCAAGCTCTAGTGAGCAGGGCCAGACCTCTCCGAGGGGGCTGAGTAACCCAGTAATTTCCCACATGATTCTTTAATAGCTGAAAATCTGGGTTCGCAGCATGTCAGTTAATTCTTCAGCCATTTCTTAAGGTGCTTCATGGGAAAGTTCTCAGACAAGCTCTAGGAAAAGAGACGGTTTCTTTGAATTCAGTGAGACATTCAAATCTCCTCTTAGAAATTTCTAAGGATTTAGATTCTATTTCTCAAAGAAGCATTCTTTTGTATCTTTTATCTAGTCTGACTTTTCTGATATTCAGAACGTATTAATGTCTTTTTGTCGATGTTCCCTTTACTTACTCGGAAGTGAAACAGAAAAATGTGTGTCTCTCTGTGCACCTGAGTGTGTATCCTGGGGCGGGACGTAGGACAGAATGGGCGTTACTTGGTGTTGCCATCTATATGCAAATACAGACAGAAATCTGACCATTCTAGACCAGGCATTGCTGCTTGACAGTATCTCCTGAAGTTAGGCTTTTAAAATAAAGATAATCTCATATTAATGCTTTTACCAAGAACTTCTTCCGTTGGGCCTTGGTCGCAGTGACTGGCGTTTGTGAGCTCTGCTCCTGGGTCCCGGTCTGTGATCCTGCCTCCCTCTCTCCACATTTTGAGAACCTGGGGTGATGTTTTGCCATCTCTTCTACACAGGACACATGTGAGTTCTCCCATTCCCAGGTATCAGGACAGTGCCCACGTGATTTTACATCTTATCTAACTGTGACCTGAAGATTCTACATCAGGAAAGGGGAGGAATAAAGCCCATTGCCAAAATAGTCAATGTCCCAGAGATGGGATGTTGTGCAGACAATATTTGCTTCGAATCAATCATCACTCTTACTCAGGAGTGAGAGTCACAGTGCGGTCACAGGGCCCTGCTTTAAGAATGCAGCTTCTGGGTGGCACCTGTGACTCAAAGGAGTAGGGCACCAGCCCCATATACCGGAGGTGGCGGGTTAAAACCCAGCCCTGGCCACAAACTTCAAAGAAGAAAAGAATGCAGCTTCTTAGGAAGGTGTGCAGGGAGGGGCCTTTAGGTTTACTTTTTGTTTGTAACTGCTTCTGATTTGGTGTCTCTAGGACAAAATTTAAACAAGCATCATAATCACAGAGCACAAACGGTATGTTTGTTCATTTGGTCAAAGTCAATATAGCGCCCTGCTCAGATGGCCTGAGAGCATGAGACCTGCTTTGCTTTGCTGAGCTCATTACAGCTGTTTGGTCCCCTTTAACAAGTCCCCCTGCCGGGTATACACACTTGCCTTTGGAAGACTGGACTTCTCTATGTTTTTAGTGGTATTTCTTACAGATAAGTGGGGTGCAGACCTTAATAATAGTATACTGCCTGTTGCAGGTATCTGAAGTCACAGATCACACGTACCAGGGAAACAAATTCTCTGTCACTCTCCATTCTTAAAAAGCTACCACTGTGTCACCAGGGACATAGCAGACACCTGCAGACAGAGAGCCTGCCCCAGACGCAGACAGGCCCAGAATGGCAGCCGCCCCTGCTGGAATGCTAATCAGAGGTGGAAATTAAAGTGTCCAAAAACTGGTTTTGCTTTTAAAAGCCTTGGACTCTAGATGGAAGGCTGGTTAACCAAGTTAAGCACATTTGAGACTCAGTAATAACATGAGCATGGACAGCTCGTCTGAGTTTAACATATATTATGGTGCTTTAGAGATATATAGTATTGACCCTCCAATACTATCACATCCTCACTCTGACCTTAATAACAATCATTTTCCAGATCTTAATTTTATAGAAAAAACAGGCTTTGATAGGAGAAGTGACTCTGCCCATGGCAAGGAGTGAGAAAGTGGTAGACAGAGCATTTAAATCCAGGGGTTTGTGCCTTTCAGCTGAGAGCTGTTTGTGCCACCTGCCCTCACCTTTTCTCTAGACATGAGGTTGGGATCAGCCAAGTCCCCATAATGGATCTCGGATTTTGGCAGCCTCAGGCAGCACATACAGCCTCCCTGGCCTGGCACAGTATATCGTTCTGGTCCAGTGAGCCTCATTGGTTTGGCCTGGCCACAGCAATCCTGGGAGGCCAAGGTGAAATACCGGTGGCCATCTCATTGTGCTTAAAACTTGCACCATTGTGAAAAATCTTCAGGAGGTTGGGTTTTAAAGACTATTGCACTTTTCAAAAGACAGAATAGTGGTGAGGGCTTTTCAACTCTCAGTAACTATGTGCCTTGGGCTGCGAAAAATCTATATTGAATGAATTTAATTGAAGGAAAGCAGAGAGATCTTTTATTAGTTGCCAATGTCACAGAGAGTAGAGTGATGGGCACGAGACAGATCTGTCTTTGTCCCTAAATGTCCCGTGTGTGACACCTTCTGCCTGTCTCACTAGCTTCTCTTCATCCTTCAAGACCAGAGACATTAACTCCTTTCTCCACCAACTCAACCCCCACTGATGTCTTCTGTCTCTGAAAAATTGTTCTTGTGTTTTTATTTAGGTTAGTATTTATTTTTTCTTTGACAGTTTATGTCCCATCTCCTCATCTGGCTGATACATTTCAAAAGGTTAGAGATTTGCACATGTATGTTTGGATTTTGCTTGTTTGAGTTTGGGCTGTTTCCACAGTATGAGCGGCAGAGTGAGCTCACAGCAGGTGTGCAGGGAACATAGGCCAACTGACTAATGTCTCCAAAGCTTTCTCCCCTAGTCAGCCCACCACCAGTGGTCTCAGAATTGTCTGATGACTGTATAAGCATGGCATATTTCTGTGGAAAAAACTTGGTGTTCCAAATTTAACTAATATTTGAATTTGAAAAATAGTTATATTCCTGACCATAAAAACTTAAATGTGAATTTGTAGTAGACAACTGATCACAAAAGCTAGAATAGTTTGAACAGGAAAGTTTTGCTAAATAGACTTGCTTTGAAATGGCATCTAGCTGCCCTGACCCAAGGTAGCCTTTTTCAAATTTATCCATCCAACTATCCATCCATTCGTTCATCCATCCATCCGTTCATCTGTTTATCCATCCGCTCATCCGTTCATCCATCCATCCATCCGTCCATAAATCCGTCCATTCATCTGTCCATCTTTCCATCCATCCAACCATCCATCTATGCATCCATCCATCCATCTGTCCATCCGTTCTTCCATCTGTCCATCCATCCAACCATCCATCTGTCCATCCATCCGCCCGTCTGTCCATCCATTCAACCATCTATCTGTGCATGCATACATCCATCTGTCCATCCATCCGTCCGTCCGTCCATCCGCCCATCCATCCAACCATCCATCTGTCCATCCATCCATCAATCCATCCATCCGTCCATCAGTCCATCCAACCGTCCATCCATCATCTATCACTCAATCTGTCATCCATTTGTCCATTTATTCATTCAGCAAATGTCTATTGAACACATTTTATGTGCGACAGTGTCCTGAAAAGATAAGCAAAAGATAAGCAAAAGATGAAAAGATAAGCAAAAATCATAGTCAAAAGAACAAAAAAATTCTAATGGAGTAAAATTGAAAGTGAAAGAAAAAGCAAATAATCCCCTCCCCCCAATAACCACCAGTAACAACTGCTGTGCAATGACACAAATATGGCTTTTGTGTTACTGACCGACTAACTCCTTGATTGGGATGTCAGCAAGGTCCCTCTGAGGTAGTAACATGTAGGCTGAAATAAAATGGTGAGGACCAATCATGGGTTGATTGGTGACTGATCCTTTCAGACACAGCAAAAAGTCACTTACAAATGTCCTGAAGAGGGATGGAGCTTGGTGATTTTCATTAACAGAAAATAACCAGGGAGCCTGGGGTGACAGGGTCGGAGGGAGGGTGCTTCTGAGCTCAGAGGACTGGGCCAGGCCCCGTCAGGAAGGGGTGTATGTACCAGGCCAAACAGTGTGGATTGTATTCTCTGTAGGGTGGGAAGAGATGGGAGATTTACGTTTTAAGCAGAGTGTGTGGTGTGGGTCTAAGATGGGTGATTTCACACGCCAACTTGACTGGCCTAAGAGATGCCTTGACAACTAGAAAAACATCATTTCTGGGTGTGTCTGGAGTACCTAGAGGGGTGTTTCCAGAGAGGCTGGCATTGGAATTAGTGGCTGAGTGAGGATCAGCCTTCCCCATGCCAGTGGGCACCACCTGTCCAGTGGAGCCTGAATGGAAGAGAAAGAAAGGAGGAGGGGACTCACTCTCAGCCTGGGCTGGACGTTCACCGGCCCTTGTCCTTAGACACTGGTGCTCCCAGTTCTTGGATCACTAAACTTGATCTGGAACTTACACCAGTGGTTGTCCTGGTTCTGGGGCCTCAGACTTATTTCTTTAGCTTACAGTTGGCAGATCACAGGACTTCTCAGCTTCCATAATCACATGTGCCAATTCCTGTAATAAATCTCTTTGATCTATTTACCTAGCTTGCTCTATTCTCTATCTATCTATCATCTATCTATCACTTATCTGGCTCCATCCATCCATCCATCCATCCATCCATCCCCTATTGGTTCCATTTCTGTGTGTAGGTGTGGAGAGGGGTGATATTATACATCTTAAAAATAAATCTTAAACTGATAGTTGTCTGCAAACAAGTTGAGGGGTGGAAAGAGAGGAAACAACAACAACAAAAACTAGCTAGGGGTGTATGATATCCTCAGGTTGGGGATGGCAGTGAGCAGTGGATACAGAAAGAGCTAAATATGCTTAGTTGGTTAAATAAACAAGAGGAAGCTGTTGGCGGATTAGACATGAGGGATGGAGAGAGGGAAGAATAACCCCTATTAAAGAGTGGATCATGATGAAAACTACAAGTACATTGAGAATGTGACCGATACATTGCCAAGTCATGGGGGAACTTTCCAAGACTCAGTGTCAGGTGACAGAGGATGGAGAAAGGTATCTAGTGGTCTGGACTCAGCAGCCTGCAACTGGACCCTGCTACACTTAAATAGAGGCAGCTCTTCCTCCTTCTCATCACCTAACCTGGTCAGGAAAACCAGCTCTGTGCCTGCCTGAAAACTTTCTTGGCAGAAACTGCTTTGGGAGTGGGGAGCAATGTCCTCCTCCGTTTTTCTCATCCCCTGGGTGTCACCAGACAGCGACTCTGGCTCTGAGGAAACATGAGCCTACACGGCAGAAGGTGTAGCCCCAGGCAGAGGCTTAGCAAGAAGAGCTTTGGGGCGGTGTCCCCTACAATTAGAATTTTTTCCTGGCCATTGGGTCCTAGCATGGCCACAGACTCCCCTACTTCCTTCCCCCTGGCAGCTGGCACCAGCTGATTCTCCCGGGGGCGTCTCCTGCTCAGTCTGGGCGTGGCACACTCTCTTCTTAACGTGCACTCCAGGTGACGGTCACCAAACATGCAGAAATTACATTTCATTTGCCATCCAGGATTCGGAGCAAAAGAACGACAGCTGGAGAAGAGTTAGCATCAGTAGAATAGAAGTTTACCAGGGGGATTCTTCCTATAAAATAGGACCAGGGTTGCCTGTTAACTCACACTGCAGCTGGCATGTGTGTGAGAAAAGGATTTGATTATCAGCAGGGAGAGGTGACGGCTTTAGTTAGAGCCGAAGGAACAACTAATCTTTCAAAAACCAATAAAGGGAAAGCATAACTTGTGGGTTTTGATAAAAAATAAAATTCCAGGAAAAAAAGGACATGACTTTAAATACTTAAAGAAAGAAAATACAAGTTAGATTTGAGAAACCCTTAGCATCCCCAGTAAGACACAAGAGGATGTGTTCCCTGGGACGAGCAAACAGAGCCATGAGTAAGACAGACCCAGAGACGGAGACAGCAGTGGGGGGTTTCTATCCTCCCCTCTTAGCCCAGCCCAGCGGTCAGCCCTGAGCTCCTGTCCTTGGGCCTCTGGAGGTGGCAGACTGCTGGTGCCTCTCCCAGCACCTGTTTCCTTGGGGTCTCCTTCAGTGGTGTCTCCACTTTCCTCTGACCTTTAAATCACCTGTTTACCCACTCAGGTGATTTCGTTCACTTTTGGACTTTTTAGCCTCGTATTAATTACTCTCACACTCATTTTTGCAATACTGACTCCTTCCTTGACCTCCAAATGTGTGTGTCTGCCTGCTTGTGTGCACATCCACATAACCACACTGTTCTCTTGGATGTCAGCAGAGCCTGAAAACCTCATTATCACCCGCCCGAGCCCTGCGCTGCCCCCACGCCCTGCTGGCTTTCTGCCTCCCCAGTAGGAGCCCCATTCTTTCAGCAGCTCGGGCCAAATATCTTGAAGTCATTTTTGGACACCTCACTTTTCTCTCACTTCCTGTACAGTTCATCACTACTGTACAGGACTATACTTCCAAGATACGGGTACAATTTCTCCCATTGAGTAACTTTCGAGATACAGCTACACTTTCTCCTTTCTTCCACCTTTCCCCGCGGTGGAAACCATCGTCCCCCTTCACAAGGAGTGTCCTCCGTGCCTTCACCTGCTCTTCCCCTTGCTCTTCCTCCCTTACTCTCTGTTCTTAACACAGAAGCCAATGCAACCCTTTCAAAATAAAAATCAAATTATATTCTTGCTTGAAAAAAAACTTGTAAAGGCTTTCTTACTTACACAGGGTGCATGCTGAGACAATCACAATAGCCTCTCGGGCTCGTAGAACCTGCTCTGCCCCTGACCTCTCAGACCTCTTTCCTTCCTCTGGCCACACTGGCCTCTGGCTGCTCCTCAGACAAGCCAGGTAGGAGCCGACCTGAAGGCCTTTCATTTCACGATTCTTCTGCTGAAATTTCTGGAACTCACTTGTTCGATGATCACATACAAAGACACAAATGTAACTCATTTGTACACACTATATTATGTGTGTCTTTTGGCACCCGAATATTAGCTCCACGTAGACAGAGATTTGTATCTGTTTTATTGATTGCTGAAAACCCAATGCCTGGAAAAATACCTGACACATAGCAGATATCTGGTACTTATTTGTTGAATGAATTAATAAATTAATGAACATAAAGATCATACACAAAACAAAAAGGAGACTGGACGAATGACATAAAAGGAAAATAAAAAATTAACATTTAATAAGCTATAAATGAACTGTAAAACAAACATAAAAATAAAATGTATTACTTAACTCTAAACTTTAAAGTTCTCCCAGAATGACCAGGACAAACCAACAGGAAGTCAATGAAGCAAAAAAGACACAAGCTGCTCAATTCCAGAATTAGGATGTTATTCCAATTAAACTGGAAATAGTGCCAAGAGAATAATCAAAGACACTAAGGAAGAAAATATTCTCACATAAGAATAAAACAAACACATATTAACAAGCAAATTAATTACATTTATTATATTTTGAACAAGATCTGTAACAGTAACCACACAGAGATAGAGTCTAGCATTTTTTTTTTAATTGCCGTGGTAATATCATGTGAGTTTCCCACAAAAAGAGCAAAAATCAACTGATATAAGTCCCTGTTACTATAACAATGAATGTCCAAGGTAATAGAGCATGTTGGTTACAAGACCGAAGTAGTTACAGCTCATATTCCAAACAGGATGATCAGCATCAAGGCATAACTTGTGGGAACCCTGATGTCGTCATGGAGTGAACAGGGACGAATATGGTCCATGTCACCGTGAGGCAGTTCTGCAGAACCCTGATGTGGCGGCCAGGACCTCCCACACCAGTGACAGCCGAGCAGCATGCCATGCTCTTGTGCTTTGACACCATCGTCCTGTTCCTGGGTCTCTTTGTATTGCTTTTTTTTTTTTTTTCCTCCTGGCTATGCGTCATATTTCTTGCTTCTTTAGATGTCTCATAATTTTTATATTGCATGTTAGACACTGAATTTTACATTGTCGATTCCTGGATTTTGTTGTAAATAGTGCTGGGCTTTGTGGTGCACAGACCAGTTACCTCCTGTCAGCTGGATCATGTAGAAGCTTGCTTTCAGGATTTGTGAGAGTGAGGCCTGTGCACGTTTCAGACCAGGGCTGCTAAGGTGATGTCCTCAGAGTCCCCACATGCCCTGTGATGTTAGGTCTTTCCTTTCTGCTGGTGGAGACTCCAACTATGCCAGCTGCCTCCAACCTTTCAGTGGTCCTTTCCCCAACCCCTGGGAGTCTTATGCCATGTATGCAGAAATGAGCGCTCAGCTGCAGAGGCCAGGGGACCTCTCTAGACCTGGACCTGGTCTTGGGCATAGCTCACTCCTCTTTAGTGCTTCCACTTCCCACGTCCTAACCACGTTAGCCTTCCTTGTCTCTGACCTCTGCCTCCGCAGCTAATGGAAGATTCTAAACTTAGGGTTTCTGCTCCTTGCACCAAAGAGCCTGACTCTGGCACTGGGCTACTACAGTGTAGGACTTTGGCCTGCGTCCTGGAAAGGTGGGGCGGGCTGCGTGGGTAGATGGGGCTGAGCTCGCTGGTTATCACCTGCAGGGGCTTGGAGGGGGGTCTCATGGGTCAGGTCCATGGACAGGGCCTGATGTGAGAACAGCTAGAGTCTGGGGCCCCCCTGAATGGCCTAGCAGCCGCCAGTTTGAGACTGAGAGGAGGGACAAGGTAGCACACAGGAGGTTCTGGCCCACCTCACAGCCAAAGATACCAAGGCCCACCCGGTGGCAGTGACATTCTCACTGAGCTGAAGTTCATCTCACTAGCACAGGTCTTTCCATCCCACAGCACATTTGAACCTATAGTTAAACTTTTGAGGCACTCTTAAATTATGTTGATCAAAAAAAGAGTAAAAAAAAAAAGAATATACTTAATGTGCTTTTCATTTCTTTTGAATATGATTAATGATCTTTAAAAATTTTTGCAGCACACCTAAGATCCTCTCATGCACACCAGTTGAAAATCACCGTTCTAGACAAATTGTACCATCTTTCTGAAGGCTGGCCTCCTGGTTTCCCAGCTATTCACCTACCTTCTCCCTTCTCCCCCTCCCCTGTACACCCTCGTAGAACAGCTGACAGGGGAAACAGTTGGGGCCATTTTGTGGCATGAAGGTTCTCTGAGTGCCCAAAGCCAGGACTGGTATCACCTTTGAGATCTGGCTCAAAATACAAGTCCTAGAACTTTTCTTTAGATAAAACTCCTCCACTGTCCATGTTGCCCCAGATGTTTTTCTTAGACCTTCACATAAAAAATACAGAATTGTCACCATTCAGAGTGACCCCAGATTCAAGGTCAAATAGTTCTCATATGCTAGTTTTAAGTGTCTTAAAACTCAAGTCACTGTGGGCTCAAAACAAGGTCAGTTTACGTTCCAGAAAATGTTCCATTCTCTCATTCTCTGTGTTATGCTTACTAAATTTTCAGTTTGTAGATTTTATAGAATCATATGATTTCTGTCCTAGAGGGACGTTGGGATCATCCAGTCTGTTCAAGGTAAAACTGCAGCACCAAGTATTGTGCTGTCCCCAGTTCTCCAGGCTGATCTGGTTGCACATTCAGAACCATAATCTAGGTCTCTCTGTGCCGAGGTCAGCGTGCGGTGATCTGGGTTGGTGTGCCAGGCCGTTCTCTGCGGAGAATAGGTGAGGAATGGCACCCTGTGGGGCTGTCTGTGAAACCCTGCCCCACCTTTTCAGAAATGCAAGGCTGACTTGTAACTTAATGCTCTGTAGATTTTCACTGAGGTCAGTCCTAGGGCCGGCCATCCCTGAACACGGGGCAGGCACCGTTGCCCATTGGCAGGTACGTGAAGCAGCCCCAGCTGTATCTGTCTTTCTGCATGCTGGCTGCACCGACACGCAGAGATGGGGAGCTGGTGGCCCTGAGGTCCTGAGACTACAGAGATGATTCCTGTCTTTGCTGCGTCATGGGTGTGGGGCCCCAGGGACCTCCCACCAGCTTCTTGTCAGTTCTAGTGGTGGCAAGGAGGAGACGTTTGCACCTGTATTGACGCCAGGGAGCAGAGCTTTCTACCTTGTCTCCGCTGGGGGACTTGAGGATTGTTAGGCAACCTGAAATATCTTAGGACTGAAGCCTTTTTCCACCCTGAGGTAACATAAAGCCGAGAGGAGCAGCTATAAATATGGTGGAGACTGTTCCTGAGACTTCTTGCTGGGTGGCCAGAGACATCTGCGCCCACACCCAGGAATGCCCCACCAGTGAGTCCCAAGGCTGTGAGACTATGTAGAGGCCTAAAAATGGGTGGGCTCAGGACACAGCTGTGGAGACAGGCCCTGACACTTCCTTCTAGGAAGGGTGCAGCTGCATTCCTGCAGAGGTGGCCTCCCAGGCTTCCGGGGATGGTCCTACAAGCTGCCTGTTGGAAGTGGAAAAATATGTGTCCTTTAATTGCCCAGGATCCATGGGAAATCCCCAGGCGTGGTGGCTCCTGGGGTGTCTTACCCTGGAAGAGGCAAGCATTTGAAGGTCTCCAGGCTTTCAGAAAAACCAGAAACATGAGACGGACAGCTGCTGAAGACAGACGGTGTCTTTGTCCTCTGCACGTTTGCTCTTCTCTCTTTATTTCTCCTTCCAAATTTCCTTTAATCTCCTTAAACAGGAAGAGAAGTTATAAAAATGGAAGGGGTTAGAGATCACGTATCTCGTCTGCTTTACTGAATTTTAAAATTTAAAAAAAAAAAACAAAAAACAAAATTGAGGCCCAGAGAGGGAGTGTGGTTTGTTCAGGTTAAGAAGAACGAAGCTGGGTCCTCTGCAGCCCTCGGGTCAGAAAGGCTCATCTCTCTTCCTCATGGAAGCCTTCCCTAGGGGTCCCCCCCATATATAGAAAGTTGGGGAGCCTATTTTCTTATCCACCTACTTCTCAGTGAGACACTGAGGGGTTCGGGTTTTAGATTTTCTGTGGCCTCGTAAAGGATCTGCAGGTCTGAGCTGTGACATCACCTTTGCTTCTTGTGTGCCTTCTCATCTGGGTCCAGCTCTTCTGTCTCACTTTGAACGATTTCCTCACTTTTACCACAAGCAAGTTGGACCGCATGCTCTGAAGTTCATCGGGGCTCTCACCTTCTCTTATCTCTTAAATAATGATTTATTTACACCTGCTGTGACTGTATGGAAGATGTGTTTGTGGACATAAGCGTGGCATTTAAGACAGTCCCCTCCACCCGGCCCTCAAAGCTCAGACTTTTCCTCATCGTGTTTGAAAGTTGTTCTTAGATGTCCAGAAGGGAACCACATGACACATGACCGCCCACCACCCCACACACCCTGGCATTCCTGTGCGCAGCCCCTGAGCAGCTGTCGGGGTGAGAATCCAACTATAGTACCCTCTGCAGCCACAGTCTCTGCTATTTGGATCAGCTTTGGGGTGTGGCCATTTCTGTTAAGGCCACCAGCTCACCCCCATCTTTAGGCCACGGTTTCTGTGACTTGGCTCAGAGCTTCCTCTCTCTCTCTTTTTTGTTTTACTGTTGCATTTACTAAATCATAGATGTGCTACACACAATGGCTTTACCACAAATGTACTGACACCAGCCAGGGCTGGGGAGGTGGGGTCTTATACCCATCCCACTGGTGGGATGTGATGAGAGATGGTGGGTGACTTATGAGAGGCAAGTGACCAGGAAGGCTTGAGTTTCTCATTTCTGTTCAAGACCTCAGGGTCAGGGTGAGTGCAGGGAAGAGTGGACAGTTCTAGGTCTCAAGGCTGGAACCTTAGCTGGAGCTCTCCAAAGGTCATGTAGTTTAAATAATTCTGAACACACAGCCTTCACATCAAGTCTGCCTCAATCTGTCAGGTTGCCATTTCATTCTGTTTCTGCATTGAGAAAGCATGATCCTTACCATTAGACACATCTGAGTTCACCCCTTCTTCAGCCACTTGATAATAGTTTTGTTACCATGGCAAATTATATAACTGTACTAACTCTCAAGTTCTCAAACCTTAAAATTCAGCCATAACAATATGCAAATTGTGGGAATCAGAACACACGAGTAAATCACCCGGTACCTCTGTGACATTCAGTGATGACAGTCCATCTGCTACCCTCTGCTCCTTCCCTCCCTCACAACCTCCCCTTTCTCAGCGGGCCACGGCAGGAAGGACCTGGGAATGGAACATCTCGCTCAAATGCCAGTGGCTCTTGTGATTCTGAATGAGCTGCCTAGTTTCCTCGCTATGTATTTAACAATATGGTGATTCCAGTGTTCTTGGGATGAAATTACTAACAGTGACATTGTAAATAATAATAATAGCTGATATTTATATTAAATATTTTATTTGTATTTAAAATAAGTGAGTACATACCATATGCCAAATATCTAATGCGTGTCATCCTTACACAAGTATGTCAGGGGATGCCCACTAGACTCTCTGCTCTACTCATGAGCAGCTTGAGGCACGGAGAATTTCAATAACTCGCACAAGGCCATGGAGTGAATACTGGAAATGCCCCACATTCCACGTCTGTCTGCGCTTGTCTGTAGTGCCAGGCATTTTGTATTCCCCCCATGGAATGCTCAGCCTGGGTTGGAATAAACAAAGCTGAAGAACGTTCCGTCACATTCCCTTTGCAGAAGGTGCCTTGGCATCTTGACCCCAAGCTGTGGCCTTTTGGAGGGGAGCACTTATCCTATTTGGTTTTTGGCTTCGGAGTGTCCAGGAAACCGGTAGTGGATGCTTTCTAGGACTGATTATTTTTAGTTGTCCTCTTGGGATTTCTTAGGCTCAAAGACAAAATACAGTAGAGCCCCCCTTGCTGGTCACCTCCCTACACCGACCACCTACTTAAGTGACCCGATTTTCACAGAAGGGACATGCACCACACATACGTGTCAGCTTAGCAGGCCTGCTTCCTTGTGTTGGCCACCTTCACATGTTGACCAGTCCATTGCCATCTCTTGGGTGGTCAGCTTACAGAGGTCCTACTGTATGGGCAGCCCTATTCTGTTACAGTGAGCCAACAATAGTCACCACCTGGGAGAAAGGCTTTCAGGTCCAACGCTGCTCTCCTCATCTCTGTCCTGAGCTGTGTCCTCCTTACGCACCGTGCCCACTGCTGGCTTTTCTGTTGCCACGGCAGGGTTGCTCCTGAATGGTGAGAACTCACATGTTCTCATGCTTGGAAGAGGTTAAAAGAATCATGTTCAGAAATGAACCATCTTTATGAGTATAGATTCAGCTGGTCACAAGAAGAATCAGTTCACACGGTACATATTAGTAATCTTTCATAAGCAAATTACTTCTTTCTAAGCATATCTTTATGAATCTATCCAGGTAATGAGTTCAACGGAGCAGTGTTGCCTGCTTTGTATAATCTTCCCGTTATCTGCAGTCCTTGAAATTTAGAGTATTGAACTAGCACTCTGCACATTACGTTTTTTATATAGAGGTATTTAATTAATGGGCTTTCTTGGTGAAGAAGAATGAAGTGTTAATTAGTGCAGTGTCTAGATACATGAGAAATCCTGGGTGACCTGCAGCTGCAGAGCATACCCCCTCACACACAATCACTGGTGTTTTCTTTGCTTTGAAAATGCACCTGTTTCTAGTCCAGCCCTCTGGCGTTGCCTGGAATTTCCTCTCTGTGCTGAAGCTTAGAAATGGCTAAAATTTCTATCTTGGCTACATCTCAGCAGAACCTTAATTTCTACTTTTTGTCTCTTGTTACTGCGGGCTATGATCAGATAGTTGGCAGGCAGATAAAAGTGATTCCTCACTAACTTTGTGTTCATCCAAGCCCACACATCATTATTGTGCAATCCTCCGTTCATAAACCAATCAAAAGATCAATTCTGTTGTATTTCAGAGGACTGTTTGTGTTTTTCCCTCTTCTTCTTAGAGCCTTAGATTCTTCAATCTAAGTTCTTTATTCTCTATAGTAGAGATTTCTAAATTCTGTTCTTTCAGCTGCCAAAGTACCATAAAAAAATAAATTTAGGTGTTTTTTAATAGAACTACTATTTAGTTTTAAGGTGTTTGCTCCTTTTTTAATTCTTAGATATCCATGTGAATGTGGGGTGATGATAAATTGTTGTTTTATTTTGCTTTGAATTGATGAATATTATTTAATCCCCAGTCTGGAAGCCACTTTCACTAGAATTTTGTATGTCTTTAATTAAAAAATATATTCTCCCTAATCCTCAATTCTGAAAGTGGAATACATCTTCCAATCAGCATCATCTTAGATTCAATGTAATAGAGGTGTTTCCATTATTACAGTCTCATCCTGCATGTATAAGGCTAATATTTGTAGAATACTCCCTTTTAGCTTCATTATTGAATCCAATTAAGTATGTCAATAAACATATGCTCCGAATTGCATTAAACTATTTTGGAGGCTTGTTATGAACTGAATTTTGTCTTCCAAAAATTCATACATTGGAATCCTAATACCCAATATGACTGCATTTGGAGATAGGATCTTAAGGTAATTAAGATGAAAGGAGATCATAAATTTAGAAGTTTAATTCAAAATTAGAGTCTAATTCACAAATTTAGATGAGGAAGAGACACTGGGGTGCACAGAGGAAAGGCCATGTGAAGACACAGTAAAAAGGTGACTGTCTGCAAGTCTAGAAGAGATGACCAGAAATCCGCCCTGCTGACCTTGACCTTGGACTTCCAGCCCTCAAAACTTCTGCTGTGTAAGTCACCCAGTCTGCCATACTTTGTTAAGGGAGCCCTAGCAGACTAACACGGCAGTGAGTTAAGAGATCTGCATTGCTGTCACAACATTTGCAATCATTTTATGAATGAATCATAGTTTGGCCAAAGAGACTGGAATAGACAAACTACAAATTATTATTTCTTATCTCATGTAATTACAAACATTTTCTAAACTCAACATTAAATTCTAAAGCCTTGCCACTCATTAAAAAAAAAATTAAATCCCTCAGCAAAGGAAGAAAAAAACTTCATCCAGCTGAAAAAAGGGCATCTATAAAACCTATAGCTAATGGCTCAGTGCCCTTAGCACAGTGGTTATGGCACCAGCCGCATACACTGAGCCTGGCAGGTTTTAACCTGGCCAAGGCCAGCTAAACAACAATGACAACTGCAACCAAAAACAGCCGGGCATTGTGGTGGGCACCTGTAGTTCCAACTACTGGGAGGCTGAGGAAAGAGAATTGCTTAAGCCCAGGAGTTTGAGGTTGCTGTGAGCTGTGATGTCAGGACACTCTACTGAGGGCAACATAGTGAGACTCTATCTCAAAGAAACAAACAAACAACCCTACAGTTAACATGGCCCTTACAGATACATGTCTGGCTATCCCCCTCCTGGCCTGAACATGGCACGGCTGTCAGCTCTCATTATCTGATCAAAGTCATACAAAAGGTCATAGCTGGTGTGACAATGCAAAAAAAAAAAAAAAAAAAAAAAAAACCAGAAAGAAAGGCACAATTATTGGAAAAAAGAACTAAAACCTGTTGCTTTTCACATATGGCATGATCGTCTATGGTAAAGAATCCAATGAATATACAAAAACAAAACCTAGTAGGATGAACAAATGAATTTGGCAAAGCTGCGTGATAATAGTTAATAGACAAAACACAAGCAGCAAAAAACAAACCATATACAATATCACCAAAGCAGCCTCAGTAATACCTAGGATAAAAATTCATGACTGATTTGCAAGATTTCTATAAAAAATGACTTGAAAATACTACTGAAAGCGACAAAGGATCTAAATAAGTAAAGAGACAGAGAGGATGTTCATCAAGTGAAAAAGGCAAAATTCTGAAGATGTCCATGTCTGCAAATTGATTCATAGACTCACTGTGGTCCTAATCAAAATTCCAGTAGGCTTTTTTTGAAGTAATTGGTAGACTATTTTAAAATTTACATGGAAATTCAAAGTCTGTAGAATATCCAAAATATCTTCAAACATTGGGAAAGCTGAAAGACTTAAAGTAACTGATTTAAACACTTACTTGGATCATAGGCCTGTGTAGGGAAACTGAAACCCTAATGATTCTAGTAGAAAACATAGAAAATATTCTGGAATTCTGAAGTTGGCAACGATTTCTTAGAGGGACCACAAATTAAAAATATATAAATTAATGGTTTTCAAACTTAATGTCTTCTGCTATTCAAAAGACACAGTTGAAAATACAAAAGACAAGCCGTTGACTAGGAGAAAACATTTTCAAACTGTATCACTGGAAAAGGGTTCATATCAAGATTACATAAAGCATTGATTCAACTCCAAAATGAGAAAAAGATGTTCAACAGAAATAGGCATAAGACTAAAACAGACACTTCAAAAAAGAAAATATCAGCTTCCAACAAGCCTATTAAATGTTACTGTATGTCATTAGTTATCAGGGAAAAGCAAATTAAACCATACTGGGATATTGGAAATACTCGCTTGAGTGGATAAAATAAAAAGACAGATAAAAGGACATCAAGCATTGCTGAGGATATGAAGCAACTGGAATGCTGATGTATTAAACTTTGGAATGTAAAGTGGTAAACACATTTAAATAAAATGACAGTATTTTAGAAAGTTATGCATACATTTATTATATAAGCTTTTACTGATATGTAACAAATTACTACAAATTTAGCAGCTTTAAGCCACCTCATTTATAACCCAGAAGTTCCCACCAAACAGAAGCCTAGCAATACTTAGCTGGGTCCTCTGCTCACAGGCTTCTGGGTTGGGGGCTCTTCCAAGCTCAGGTGGTTGTGGCAAGAGCTTTGTTTTCTTTTAGCGTCATTCAAAGACAGTAGGGGAATTTTACACCTTTACAGCCTCTTTTCAAAGGTTCACCAGATTAGGTTACAGCTGACCCAGGACAATATCCCTGTTGATTGATGCAACACATTTTTTACAGGTCCAAATCTCTGCACCACTGTGACCTAATCATAGGAATAACATCCCTCTTTCTCAAGTTCCAATTACCAAGGAGAAGAGATTATAGAGATGTGTATATCAGCAGGCTGGAATTCTTGGGACAATCTTAAGAATGCTGGCAGCATTAAATACCACAAGGCTCAGTACCCAATCCACGGCAATCAAAAACATAGGTTCACAGGAAGACTAGTACATAAGTACATACCGTATATACTCGAGGATAAGCCGAGTTTTTTTCGGCACAAATTTTGTGCCGAAAAACCCGAACTTGGCACAAATTTTGTGCCCAAAAAACTCGGCTTATCTTCGAGTATATACGGTAAATGTTTGCATTAATTCATTTCATTATTATAAACAATCTGTGATAACCCAGTTCATCAACCGGCGAATAGACAGACAGACTGTGGTCTCCTCACATGATGTGGTAATACAAAAATGGACCAACAACTGATTCCTGCTACAAACCAAGTAATCTTTATAACATGGCGCTGGGTGAAAAGAGCTACATGGAAAGAAGTTACACGCTATGATTCCATTAACATCAAGTTCCACAACAGGCAAAACCAGTTGGTCTGTTCTTAACAGGGGCAGCGATAGAAACACAGTCATGGTTTGTATGGGGTGCGGGGATTGAGTGCAAAGGGAGAAAGGGAAATTTCTAGGGTGACGGGATCCTTCTATATCTTGTTAGAAGGGATTTGTTAATGCTAATAAACACGTTTGTCAAAGCTCATCAAACTGTACACTCAAAACATGTGCATTTTATTGTATGAGACGATTTCTCACCAAAGTCGATTGTTTTGTTAATTGAAGCCTTCTACCAAAGAACAAGAAAACAAAATTTCTAGAGGTCAGGTTACCTTAGATTATATGAGAGCCCTTGCTCTGCTCCCATGTGGTTGTCCCGTTCATGATGAAACAGAGCTTGCCTACAGTCTGGAAAATACGCCATCCAGAGCTGCAGCTGTCAGCCAGTTAGTTGCCAGCATCTGCTGCTGGAGATTACCTTGCTGCATCTTGTGGTTTCTGTATCTTCAAACATTTTCACAATTGTCTCCCTTTCTGCCTGAAGCTGTTAAAAGGCAATGTGGTCCTTTACTTTCTAAGAACAAGGAATAACCTAAATAAAAAAAAAAAAAAAAATAGTTTTGATGTTCATACCCAACTTTGCCATGGTACTGAAGCAAGAGATTTAGTTTTTCCTTATACATGTAGAAGTTATTTTAAAATCTATCTACAAACATACACTTACGTGCACACACATATGTGCACAGAATGCAGTTCCTTACAGATATCCCTTGACAAAGAGCAAAGGCTCACACAGCAAAAACTCTAGATGACAATGCCAGAAACGTATTATGTGAATAGTTAAAATTGTATTCTGCCATCTTGTCACCAGATCCAACTGTGGGCATCATCTACAAGCAGATTTACAAATTTAGTGCTTGAGTGATTGACAATTACTAAACACTCTTTCTACATTTCTTTAGTAGAGTCTATGTAAAACCCGTGCATGACAAGAAACTTTTGTGGACCTCTCTATTCCCTTTAAATACCTGGGAGTATTTGGGGGGGCATGTTTGTTTATCTTTAAGATCTGTAGAATTGCCTTTTGCCATTAGCTCTAATAAAATGTGTGTATGAAGAAACTTGGAGCTAACGGATCCTTTTTGCGCTCACTATTTCTAACACTTAATCTAACCCCCTTGTCTCCTTTTAATTCGGAGATTCTTGACAAGGGAAGAATGTCATTCTTGTCAAGACAAGAATGTCTTGTCATTCAATTCTCAATGAGAAGGGACATGTTGCTTCGAAAACCCTCATAATTGGATAATCTTCTAAACTATGGAAATTCTTCCTTAAAAATATGAAAGAATCAACACTGTCGATCACACAAATCAAAATGTTAACACTGGTCATATCAGTGTGTTCTTAACCTGTGTTCTATTGACTGAATTTATTGCAATAGGTGTTTAATATTTTCATAATAATTTCATAATGAGAAGAGTGTCTTTCTTATATTATTTGGAATACAAGCATGACAGAACCCTACAGCAACTCACTGGGGCATAGAAAATACGTTTGAAAGTTTCATGTGTCTGTCAACTACTGCTTTGAGGACGTTTGAAGGCCCTGGTCAGGTGCCCTACTCATCTCCAATGACTTCCCCATAAAAATACTCTCGGCCCTTCAGTGATGTTTCCAAGATCCCCAAAGTTAAGAACTCCGCCGACTTACATTCTTATCCCAGGAATTTATGCAGCCGTGGTGTGTGTGCCCATCTGGGGGCCCCTTAGCGTCAGCAGCATGAATGACTGACATGCCTTTATGCCTCTTCACCAACGTGGTTATTTTCTGGCGAAAAAGCACAAGTTGGGTTCTCTGTTTTTTGAAGTGAAGCCTTCAGTTGTCTCAATGCCCAGAGTGACATCATTCTTCTTTAAATGCGTCCTGGGTTACTTTAATGTCTGGGAAGCCACATTACACCATTGACTTCTGCAGAGTTACTTGTCAATAAAATATTGAGTTTTTTTTCCAGAGGTCATAATCTGTCATTCTGTGTAACTTGGACAGTGTGATTTAATTTACTTTAGTCCATTCTGTCTTGTTCGTCATACCATCAATAATAAATGCTGAGATTTCCACTGAGTGCGGGAGAGACCTTTATATTTTTCACTTCTGTCATCTCAGTCCCATCCCTTAGGAACCCCGTCAGGCAGACCAGTGGTAATTAGAAGCACCGAGCGTGGACCTACGGAATTCAAGAGGTGCATTTGATTATATTTTGTTACCTCCTGTTTGGTGCAATGTAGAAAACGGACTTTCACAGAAGGAGGCTCAGTGGCCTAATCAATAAACTGGGTACACAATTGCTCCCCCCAAATGCAGAGCAGTGTTTTTCAACCTTTTTTTTTTTTTTTTTTAATCTCAAAGCACACTCGAACCTATAGTTAAACTTCTGTCACACACCTAATTTTATCTTGATCCCAAAAAAAGAGTTAAAAAAAAAAAGAATGTATGTACTATGCTTTGAACTTAGGCTGAAAATAATTTAATTAATGATCTTTAAACATTTTCGAGGCACACCAGTTGAAAATAACTGCTATACAGAGTAACTAGATCAGAAAGCACTACCACAAAAGTAGAAACTTAAAAATGGTCAAGGTTCTGAGAAGTTCAACTTAGCAGTATGGGGAGCATCTTGCTACTTAAAGTGTGGTTTGAGACTAGCAGCGTGGCCTAGGAGCTTGGTGAGATGAAATCTGAGGTCTCAGCCTCTATTCATTTCTAGAGTTAGACTCTTCATCTTAATGAGCTGCTGTCTGTACGCTGGTGGGTCTGAGAGGTAGGGATACAGTTAAATGAGAGCTATACTGAAGGGAAGGGCTGTTTTGAGCTCCCCATAGAGCTATCCTTTTTTTTTTTTTTTTTTTTTTGAGACAGAGTCTCACTTTGTCATCCTCAATAGAGTGCTATGGTGCCACAGCTCACAGCAACCTCCAGCTCTTGGACTTAAGCAATTCTCTTGCCTCAGCCTCCTGAGTAGCTGGGACTACAGGCACCTGACACAACACCAGGCTATTTTTTGGCTGCAGTTTGGCCGGGACCCAGGTTTGAACCCGCCACCCTTGGTATATGGGGCTGGTGCCCTACTCACTGAGCCACAAGTGCCGCCCCCAAAGAGCTATCTTTGTTTAAACCAGTTACTTAACTTTTATAGCTACAGACTCTTCATTTAAAATAGCAGTAAAGCTACACAGAGTTCAAATAAACTCAACTCAACACATATGCATGCTCAGCCTGGCACCTAGAATGTCACTGATATTCTTTATATATTTTTGAATCTGAGTATGATATTTTAAAACAATGCTGATGACAGAAACTTGGCAAAATACATTTGTAATGCGCAGTTTTATTTCAGTTTATGGCTATATAAAAACTGTTGGTATTATGTCAAATTAAGTGGCTGTTATTAAAATGTACTTGTACTTTAGAGAATCAGGTTCTATTTTCTTAAAATAATTATTTAAAAACAAGAACATAAGTACTGAAAAAAAGTATCATGTATAAAAACCTCTGCAACGGGTAGGATAGGCTGAAAGAAGCCAGATTTTTGAATTTGTTAGGCGGAGGTTTGGCTCTGGAATGCAACTTTTATGGATGGAGGACTTTCGGGAAGACATTTAAGTGACAGGAGTTTAGGTTTCTCCCTCTGGAAGGCTGTTAGGAAGATTAATTGAAATGCAGGGCCTAGCTCAAAGGGCCATCATAGGATATAGGATAGGTTACAAAGAAACCCCGTTGTTTGCAGCCTCTTCCAAAAGAAACAAGGAACAAGGTTTAATATCTACATGGAATTTCAAGTAGATGTTAGATACACAGTTTAACAGAACTAGACGGACCCCGAATGTGGAGAGGAAAGCTCACTGAGGTGGAACTGAAAGGCTGATACGGCAACCATGGCAGTTTTTCTCTATAAGTTGTTTAAGTCACACTCTCTACAGTGAAAGTGATCATGTAAGTTTGGTTGATTATCTACAAATTGGTAATAGTGCTTTTTAAGACTTGGAAAAACGAGGCTAAAGATAACGGTGCTGGAGAAGTGAGGTGTGTTTTCCAGGGGAGATCAGCGACAGGGCCGGGCTGGGCCGGGTTTCCAGTTTGTCTTCACGTCTCACATAGAGTCTGTTCCTTCAGTTAGGAACAGGAAAGTCATAGGTAGAGCGACAAGCCCCGTATCCAAGGACCAGGATGGTGACAGAGGGTAGGACCCCCACAGCCTACCGCACGTCCTGCAAGGTACCCGGCCCTGCGGACTCACAAGCAAATATCTCACAGAGTGAGTTGAACTGGATTCCCAGGGGCCATTCTGAGATAGTGGGTACAGAAAACAGCTCACTTGGGTCCTACTTTGACATTTCTGGCGGCAAAATGCAGTTGAGCATGGTGGTTGGGGCATTGACAGTGGGTTTTAGAGGATGCCTGCACCTCGGGCTCGCTGAACCTGAGTTTATTCTGAGTGTGAGGCTGTGGCCTGTTGACTCCCTGACATTCTTCCTCCCCTCTTAGGGATGTCTGCTGGCCACAGAAGGTCTTGAGCTTTTAACAGAGAAAGAAAAGAAGGAGGAATGATAAAATGGGAGCAAAGGCTGGGATGGTTTTTCTGAGAGTTTTGAAGAGAGCTATGTGGAAGTGACTCTCTTCCTGAGCGTCCTTGTCTTCACGGATGTCATATTTAGCCACGTCCACTGTGAATTGACAACACAGTCTCAACTTTAAAACAGCCATGAGGTCATGGGCCTCACAACAACGCTTCAGTCACCAGGAACCAGAACATACACAAAGACAGTCCAAAGGGAGCTGGAAAAGTCCTCTAGATCAGCCATGTCCCAGCCCAATGCTTTGCACTCCTGTTTGTGGAGTTGCTGGTTTAAACAATTGTGCAAAAATTACGCACTGTACAAAATAGTAACATCCATGTAACTGGTTTCTGTATTTACTATACTACATGTCTGACTGGTATTTGAAATTGTGCTCTTCCTTAAAATAAGGACGACAACAAGGTACAGTCAACTAGAAAATAGCCTCAGGCATGTCCTTCAGGAGGTCTCCAGAGGACGGCGTGTCACAGGAGATGACAGCTCCGAGGACCTGCCAGTGGGAAAAGATTTTGAGGTGAATACAGTGATACTGGTGACCCCGACCCTGGGGAGGCCTAGGTTAGGGTGTGTGTTTATGTATTAGTTTTTAACAGAAATTGTCAAAAAGCTACAAAAAAACTAAATAGAAATAATCTTACAGAATAAGGATATAAAAAAACAAAGTATTTTTATACAGCTATAAAATATGTTTGTGTTTTAAACTAAGTGTTTCTACGAAAGAGTCAAAAAGTTAAAAAACAGAAAGTTTAAAAAGTGAAAATGTTACAATCGCTATAAAGGTTAATTTATTACCAAAGAAAGAATAGTTTTTCTCAAGTTTGGTCTAAGCGAGGTGTAGAGTGTGTGACTTGCCCAGAGCAGGTCCCAGTCCTGCCAGCCCCATGGAAGGTAAGGGCACTTACAGGTACACCATTTTTAAATCTTTTATACCATATTGTTACCGTACTTTTTCTACATTTAGAGAAATAAATTCTGTCCACTGTGTCCCGATTGCCCACAGTTCTCAGCACAGTCACGCGCTGTTCAAGTGTGCAGCCTGGGAGTGACTCTGCACTGTATGACCCAGGTGTGCAGTAGACGGTTCCTCTTCCCCACAGTGACAGAATTAACGACACATTTCTCAGACACCTCACTGGACATTCACTGAAGTGCTGTTTTGTACGAGTCACAGGGTTGGGTGGTATCATGAAAGGAACAAAAGGCACGAAGTAAGCAAAATGCCTGGCAGAGAAGGCCTGGCATAGGCGCACACAATGGCACAGAAGTGGAAGAGAACGCGGCAGGTGGTAGGTGGAGTCAGGGGTGTGAGCGATGATGAGGAGGGCGGCCTCCGGGGGAGGGAGGTCCTGCTGCAAGAGGCAGGGACAACTGAGAGGAAGAGTGGCCAGGCTTTTCTTACGATATGCAGAGGGGACAGAGGCAGGGAGCAGTGCGGTGTGAACAAAGCTAAGGCTATGGCTGTAGGTGAGCAGGTATGTTCTAGAAATTTACAATTCCATCGTCTCTTCTGCATGTATGTATAAATGCAAAATATAGAACTGTGTTAAAACTTGTTAGAACCTATTTACAAAATACTCTTCAATACCTAATTTCAAATCGTGGGCCAAAAAAAAAACCAAAACCAAAACCAAAAACAAAACAAACAAAAAAAACCCTAAAGTCTTTTCTTCTTTTTTTTTTTTGTTTTTTAATGACCAGAATAAATATTAGCTGCCCTGAGGAGATATCTAAAAAACCTTGGACCATCTTAACTCTCTAAAATCAAATATTTACCTCTGTGCAGTTCTCAAAATAAAAGCTTTCTGCTTGAAGGTTCTCCCTAGCAAAAGAAATGTTTGCTGCAGAACATTATAGTTGGACTGTTAAGACATTACCAAATTGCTTGATTGCCAAATCACACTCTTTGTTTGGAAAATTATTGAGATTGGTCCTATGGCCTATGAGTTAAAGTTAGCTTCAGCTTTTTATAGACGAGCATAATTTTCTTCTGCAAAGTGAGTGTCAGGAGAACAGAGTAGTATTTACTTCATGGGTAAGATACATTTCAAAACATCATGAAGCTCATATGCAAAGGCAATTATTTGCTTCTAAAATAAATACTTGTTAGAAGATGCACAGGTCACACCTTATGTTCAATGGCCTGCCAGCCTGTTGATGCTCTCAGGACCTTTGAAAGTAGAAATGTTTATGAAAAGATTTTGCTGTAGAAATAAACCTCCATGAATTGCACTTTACCAACTTGGAATACTTGGGATTTATAACAGCACTTGCAGAGACTAGTTGGAAACTCCTCTTTTAAGACTGTAAACAGAACTTTAGGGAGATTTTTAAGCTACGTAACAGAGTTTAAGCACCGTGGGTAGCATTTATTTGCAATTAATGTACATGTTTGTTGCAAGTCACTTGCCAATGCAGTTAATCAAGTTTTCTCTGGACCCTTCCATATGTGGGCTTTTAACTAGTTTGACGATTTTGTCATCGATGTTTTGTTTTCATGTTGTTACAAATTAATAAAGCTGCACATCTTTACATTGTCCCCAAATTTACATTCTATACTAAATTCCTATGAATTGGTGAGATTCACTTTGAATAATCCTGTGCCATGTGGCCAAGAGATCAGGTCCTTTCTCCTTACCAACAGAATCAACAGTAAGAAGCACAACCCCTCAAGGACAGGACAGGTAAGCTGGATCTCTTTCAGAACTGTTGGAGTTGTCTTTGGCACCTGTAGCTCAGTGGCTAGGGTGCTAGCCACATAGCAGCAGAGCTGGCAGGTTCGAACCCAGCCTGGACCTGCCAAACAACAATGGCAACTGCAACAAAAAATAACCGGGCATTGTGGCAGGTGCCTGTAGTTCCAGCTACTTGGGAGGCTGAGGCAAGAGAATCGCCTAAGCCCAAAGTTTGAGGTTGCTGTGAGCTGACACCACGGCACTTTACTGAGGGTGACATAGTGAGACTGTCCCAAAAAAAGAAAAATACAAAGAACTGCTGGAGTTGATGGAAAGTTCAGAGCTCTCCCGTGGCACGGCATTGCATATGGTATTAGCGTTTCATGTTAATAATGGGTACGTGTTGGGAACTTGCTGAGTTTTGACTGTGTTCCATACATAATGACAGCATCCTCTGCCTCGGAGGCTTGGCGTAAATTACAGATTAATAGATTGAGAACAGAACGACAGACTAGGCAGTAGAAAAGAAAGGCTATTTTTCTGAATAGGGCTTTGCAGTAACGCTGCTCACTGCTGAAGTGCTATCCGAACCCAGGAGAGCTGCTCCCATGGAAAGGTCACCAGCTTTCCCATGCAAAGCTCTCCGTGGAGTGCAGGCTCTGCTGTCCCTCAGACCTGCACCTGGGAACAGAAACGCCCGGTCTTACTCATGGAGATGTTGACAGGGTGAGTCTGGGCTGGGATCTGACCTGCAAGTTTCCAAAAAGGAAACTTTTAGAGGCAGTCCTGCCCCGCGCTGGTGGGCGCTATTAATTGGAGAATACAAGTGCCTTTTACAGGAGTTTGAGAACTGGAGAGCTAGTTTCACTCTCCCAATCACCAGGCACATGACTTTGGCAGAGTTCCTGGTCTTATCTGACCGGGTGCCTGACAGAACACTCTCGAGGACAGCCTATGGAATACAGAATGAAGGGCTTAGGAAATTGCAACGTTTTATAACCTATTAAACTTATCTTCAGAGACTAGAGGTATGGGTGAATAAGGTATCGTTTGTTGAGAATATTTTGCCAAATTTCACCAAGCTACTTCACACACAAACCATGTTTTCCAATGTTTTGATCAGAGCTTCTAAACTAGGCTAGGAATTCAGTTTATGGGTTGACCAAGTACTTCCTTATGACTTGATAAAAACAAATTATTTAGGAAGTAGATACATTTACAAATATTGTAAATATTTGTGGGGTTGTATTGGTATAAGGGGACTAGTGTGGGTTTGAGACAACAGCACTGAGGTGTGCCATACCTCAAAACTGTACAGCAAATATTTAGCATGTTACAAAGAGATGTGCAAAGTACAAACATGGTCCAAATTTAACTTTTAGGGATGAAAGCTATTATTTTCTAAGATTTTTTAAAATGCCTTGCATGAGATTAATAGAAGATTACACAGCGTAGATAGTTAAAGTTGTTGCCATTTAAGCAAAGCAAATGAAATATAGAGAAATAACTGAAAACAAAGGAACAACGCTGAGTGAACTTTGAGATGGTGCAACATGGCCTGACATCTATGTGACTGGAGGTCTGGGGGCAGCGTAGGGGGTAAGCAGAGGAAAACTTTTGGAGAAATAAAGAATGGATGAAACTCTTCCAAACTGCATGAGAACTCTAAACTCATGCATCCAAGTTCAACACACTTTAAGAACAAGAGAAGCGTAGAAATCTATATGATAGCCAAATTGCTTTTCAGTGATAAATAGAAAATTTTAGAAGCATCTAGTCTATTGAAATAGGTTATGTATAGAGGAATAGAGAAACTAGGACAGCCCATTTCTTGTTAGAAGCTATAGAAACCAGGAGCCAGTCTGTAATCCTGTATCAGATGTAAAAGATAGGACTATGAACACTTTAGAAGGGAAATATTTGTGACCTTGGGTTAGGCAAGTATTTCTTTGATATTACAAGAAAAGACTGAGCAATAAAAGGAAAGTGCTGATCAATTTGAAGTCATCAAATTTTAAAACTTCTTCTTTATTTTTGGCTCAGAAGAGATTGAAAAGTAAGTGAAAACACAAGCCAGCCACAGACAGAGTAAACTGTGTAAAGTAAGGGTAAGGGTGTAAAGCACACCCTTAAAGAACTTCTTTCCAGAGTGTATCTTACAACTCAATAATATGATAAATAACCACAGAAACAAGATAAAGAGAACATGGCGGTTGATATTCCACCAAAGATGATCTAACAATGATAAATGAACACACAAAGAGATGCTCACAATCAGCACTCAAGGAAAGAATGAAAATTAAGTGCACAAAGAGATTCCATGACCTCTCTGGCGAAAGGGGGTTGATGATACTAAGTGTTGACCAAGACCAGTGGTTCCAACACTCATACTAGGGCATGATGTGATGTGATACAGCCTTTTAAGCAATCAATTTGACAATTTCTTGTAAAGTTAAGTTGCACATACTGTACCGTACATGACTTTCATGGGGCTGCTGGAACAGGACACCACAAACAGGGAAGCTGAGACAATAGCAACGTAGCATCCCCAGTTCTGGCATCTGGAAATGTGAAATTAAGCTGTTGGCAGGTGGTTTCCTCCAGAGAGCTATAAAAAAAGATCTCCCCAGCTCCCTCTAAGCTACTGGTGGCACCGTTGATGTTTTATTGGCTTGTAAATGGAACATCCTGCTCCATGCCTTCATCTCCACACGACTTTCTCCACACGTCCGTGCCTTCGTCTCCACACAGCACAGCACTCTCCATGCATCCATGCCTTCGTCTCCACATGGTGTTCTCCACACATCCACGCCTTCGTCTCCACACAGTGCTCTCCATTCATCCATACCTTCATCTCCACACAGTGCTCTCCACGCGTCCATACCTTTGTCTCCACACGATGCTCTCCACGCTTCCATGCCTTCATCTCCACACAGCAGTCTCCACGCATCCATACCTTCATCTCCACACAGTGCTCTCCACGCATCCATACCTTTGTCTCCACACAGTGCTCTCCACGGATCCATGCCTTCATCTCCACACAGGGCTCTCCACGCATCCATACCTTTGTCTCCACACAGTGCTCTCCATGCATCCATGCCTTCGTCTCCACATGGTGCTCTCCATGCGTCCGTGCCTTTGTCTCCACACAACACTCTCCACGCATCCGTGCCTTCGTCTGCACATGATGCTGTCCACACATCCGTGCCTTCATCTCCACACAATGCTCTCCATGCATCCGTGCCTTCGTCTCCACACAGCGCTCTCCATGCATCCATGCCTTCATCTCCACACAGTGCTCTCCAAGCATCCATACCTTTGTCTCCACACGGTGCTTTCCATGTGTCCATGCCTTTGTTTCCACATGGCACTCTCCACGCTTCCATGCCTTCGTCTTTACACGGTGCTCTCCAGGCATCTGCTGCTCCGTCCAGACTGCTCATTTTTATAAAGACAGCAATCATCCTGCCTTGGGGCGCACAGTGCTGACCTCGAGTCAATCTTCAAAAAATGCTGTTTTCAGATAAATTCCCATTCACAAACACTGGATGTCAAACAATTCTAGGGGTCAGACTCAACCTATAATACCACAGGACTGTGCAATCTCATACCCAGGTATGGAAAAAAGGGAACCCTTTTTTCTCAAAGGGTTTCATGAAGTTTATATGAAATTTAAATCTCCAGTGGTCCAGCAGCTATGGAAAGAAGTTTCATAACCCTTGGTTCTGGCCTCCAGCTTGTCCATTAAGGGGAGGAAAACTTTATTTCCTCTGACCTTCAACACGTGCAGGCTTCAGACAATGGGCTGTTTGCACTGTGTGTGATCCTGCTCGTGAGCAGCCTCCTGTCGAGAGGGAGACACACATGGTGACCCTCAGCACGTGCAGTGCCAGGCGGAGCTGCCTTGGGTAAGAACAGGTGCAGGTAAAGGCTTCTGGTCAATTCAGGAGAGCTACAGGCAGCTGCTGGGTGGGGAAGCTCAGGGACTGCCTCATGAAGAAAGAGGTGTCTGATCTCATTTTAGGCTGGACAGAGGGCCAGACACGAATGCAGTCCAGGCTGAGAGCACAGTGGAAGCCACACGACAGAGACAGGAGAGAACAGAAATGTGGGCAAGGGGCAGGAAGTAACAGACACATTGACGCAGGCACAGGTAATGTGGACAGTTAGGGAACAAGGTTACAGAGATGGGCGGATCAGCTGTGTGACTGTCACACAGGAGAGTGACAGGATTAGCGCTATTTCAGCCTGGCTAATCCTGTGCTGGGTCCAGAATGAATTAGAAAAGGGAGACCCAAGCAAGGGACCACTGAGTGGGCAGCTGAGTGGAGTGGTAGGGTGCCTCAGCTAGCAGGGTGCAAGTCCTTCCACCTAGGGAAGCTTCTGGTTCACACAACAGGCCTCACCTGCATCAGGTGATGGTCTGTTTACTCCAGGGCATTACAGAGTCTGCCTCAGTAACTGGAGAGGTCTGCGATCCCTCTGCTAGGCCAAAAGAGCAGCCCTTCCCTGATGGCACAGCTCCTCGCCTATGTGATGAGGAAAGCTGGTCATATAATATTGCTGAAATACTGTGACTTCTGACTTTATTTTTGTAGAACTAACAGAATATTTTCTTTGGAATCAGATATCTGAATTCATTAGTGTTAAAGATAATTTCACTAACACAACTTTTTTCAGGGGTTGATACAGCAGTTCTCAACCTTCCTAATGCTGCAATGTATTTTCATTGTTAAAAAGGACCTACAGGTTGAGAATTGCTGAGTTAATACAAGGGTAAGTACAATTTGGTTACATTGTTGGAGTTTGTAAGGTGAAGTCCAAGTTGTACTCAAGTCCCTTGTCCAGGCAGTGTGCCACATACCCCTACACTGTACCAGTTGGGTGGGGACTGACTGAACCCCACTTCTCCTTCCTGAATTTAATTGAGTTTTTCTCTCACTTGGGCCTGTAGCTGTTGATCTAGTAGCTGCAGCTTAGTACTGAGTACCAGGGATGCTTCCATCTCTATTCTTGAGATACTTAGGAGAAAACCAGCAGGCTTTAAAAAGGCACAGTTTTGCATAGGTACATGTGGCTAGGGAAGCCACCTGAAGCATTAGGGATATAGCTTCAATCGTGCAGATTTCCAACGTCCCCCTATGGAATGCTCTATCAAGGTCAATAGCCAGAGAAACAGTTCCTGAGAGAAAAATCTGAAAATGTCTCAACTTCATAGTAAACTGGTAAGATCAGTCATTCAGGGGAGCAAAGAAGAAGGAATTCTAATCCTTTTCTTCTTTGCCCTCCAATGTCATCCTAAAGGCAGACATGGGCACCCCTTTTTTGCCGGACACATCAGGGGATCCATTGCCCTAAATGCCTCATCACCACCACCCTATAAGGTTCCCGCTCAGGTGTTCTGCTGTTATCGGCGGAGCCCACTCCCTTAGACAGGCTTGTTGGTCTCTGAGATGGAACTGGACCTTTGGGGAAAGGGCTTCAGATTTCCCCAGACAGCTCAATGACCGTGGGGTTCTCAGCTAGGCTTTGCACATATGTAACTCTGCAGGAGCACGGAGGCTCCCACGGGAAGGTGACACCAGATCCGATCTGTCATGAGTGCATGACAGAATGAGTTTAAGAACAATTGAATCGGATGAGCTCATGTGCTAGCTCCATGGGCTCCCCAGAGGGCATTTGCAGCAGGAAGCAAGATGTTTACTGCTATGTAAAGCTCCGAGCTTCCTGGGTAAGAAATCTGTTAGTGTATTTCTTTAGTTTTGTCTGTACAGTTACTTATATCCATGGAGGAGAGGAAAGTATTTCAGGCAGGAGCATCGCTGAGCGGCAGGTTTGTATTTAACCCGCAGTTACTTATTTGGGCGATTTAAGGCCCAAAGGGGTCTGAGGTTCAAGGTAAAATTTAGCTGAAAGTGGGGGCAACTGTACAATTTTCTGAGATCCCACAGTGAATTACTGGTGGGCTCGAGGTGAGAGTCCCGTCCTCTTGACTCCTTGCTCCCTGTGGCTGTTGCTGCCCAATGAACCACCCCACAATTCCGTGGTTTAACGCAATTGCGATCTTCTGTGTTTTTATGAGCTGGAACATCACCCTTTTTCTGTTTTTAAAATGGGACTCAACCTGGAACTTGCAGCAGCTCCTGGGACTAGATTTCTCAGCCTGCATAATTGTATGAGCCAATTTTTCCTAAAAATTCTCCTCACATACACACCCACATACAGATGTACCCTATTGACTCAGTTTCTCTGGACAACCCTAATACATATGCCAAACATTTTTTGACCTATATATGGATCAAAAATTAAAATGCTTTAAGAGGCAAGGCAAGAAACAGGTAAATGTGTGAAGCAGCCCAGTGTCACAAGAAGGAGAACGACATGTTGGTGAAGTGGAGAACACGACCCCCTCCCCAAAGACACCAGAGTGGTCTGAAAGACAGAGGACTGCACACCTTGTCCCCTGACATAGACTGACACTGGGGTGACCTGTCTGATCTTCCCCTGTGCATGTTCTTTGCAGAATACAGAAGAAAGTTGACTTTGGCAGAGTCCTTGAAGAATGTGTTAGTCCACTTAGACACCCGAACTGTAGGAATCCCTAACGTTTTATTTTTAAAATTACTATCAGGATCTAGTTGAAAGAAGGAAGCAGTGCTTTCCTTCTCGAGCCATGTCTTGACATCAGAGATGGGGTCCACTCTGAAATATTTGCAGACTGTGCCAGGACATCTTTACAGCTGAGCCAACCATGTAGTGAGTTGATGTATTTATACACGTGTGTGTGTATGCATACATTAAAGAAAGAAAGAAATTGTAATATTCAATATATACCAATAGCATTTGGTATCTTATATATTGTATGTTGTATCTTTTATAATTGCAGAAGTCAAATGTGACTGGAGTATGCACACACACTTGTGTACTTGTGCGTAAATAAATATATATACATATATGTGCCTGCATTTTATGATCACTGTAACTTATCGAATTATAACCTTCATAGCTTCTTCTTGCCCAAGTCTAAAGCAAACATCCTAAAACATATTTTCAAATCTAACTGATGTAAGGATGGTAGAAATCTTTATAGCTTTGCTTTAGACCCTAATATATGAGTTAAGTTCATGCTACTTTTTCTTCCAGTGGCTACAATAACTGCTGTTTTCTCATATGAAAACTAAGTGCAATAAAGTTGATGTTTCCCTTCAAGAAATGCACAAATTGCTAAGCTTTAATAATTTCAACAATAAAAAGTAAATTCTACTTTGTGCCTATTAGAAGTCTATCTAGAAGCGTGGTGGGTTTTTCTTTTCTATAAAATAGTGAAAAAGGAAACAGTAACGATACGAAGACACTCAGTGAAATATGTAAAGGATAAAATTCTCCCTGATTATTTTTTGGGGGATAGAAGGGGTTCCAGAGCTTAATGGATTCACACAGAGCTGCACAATATTCATCTCTGTCAGTGTGTGCAGACCACACGCTGTGTGCTGATCGCCACGTTAAACCGGGGACACCGTGGGGGGACACATTTGACGGGAGAAACGCACAGCTGTGTGAAGCAACCTCCTGCGCAGACTGGCTGAATGTTCCTCTGAGGGAGGCAGTCCTTCCCAGAGATACGGAGGCCATGGCCCCTGCCTTCACGATGACCTTGTAAATGTCCCAAGGTTCGAATCTAATTAAGAAAAGAAAGAAAAGAGAGAAGAAAAATCCTAGTGAAACATTTACCAATACCTACTCTGTGTGTATGCATTTGGTCTTTATGGAACCCAGGGAGTTAGGTACCACTGTTATTCTATTTTACAGAAGAGGAAACTGAGGCACAGTGACGGGTTCAGGAACTCCCTCCGAATCACACAGGCGGCACAGAGGGCTGGACTGTGGACAGCCTGTCTCCGGAATCTGCCCCACGGCTCTGCGGGCGCTGTGGCGGCCGCTTTGCCCACCGTGACCCCGTTCCTCCACAGCCCCGGGCTCTTTCTGCTTCCTCTTTCCTGCCTTTTCTATTCTGTTCCCCCAATTTTTAACCCCAAATGTTACTGGTCCTAGTTAGATAATAGTAAATAACAGGCTTTCGATTTGCCAACCTGAAATCTTTTTCTTTGGCCAACCTGAAATCTTTCTCTTGGGTAAAATAAGTTTCAGATGGTGAAATAAATTTGTTTTATTTTATTAAACCATAAACACATAGATCATGTATACATTAATGCATTTATGGGGCACAGTGTGCTGATTTCATATACAATTAGGAACACTTACATCACACTGGTTAATGTAGACCTCATCTTGTTTACTTAGTTATTGTGTTAAGACATTTATACTCTATACTAATCAATCCGACATGTAGGGTACATAATGCAAGGGGACATGATGAAATAAATTTAGAGGCCAGAATCTATGGGCCCTTGCACTGAGGTGGGAAAAAGTAAAAAGGAGGTTGAACTAAGTGGGCCGTCCCACATGGCAACAAGTGCTGACCCTCGCTCCCCAGTCAGCGGAGGGCAGAAGTGCCGGGCGGGCTTTGGCTCACAGTCTGGAAGTGTATATTCAGGAAGGGGACCGCTATTTGGCTTAGTTTAGTGACAATATTAAGGTAAACTATGAGTACTTGATATCTTCTTATTGTTTTTTCAAAGAATTTACTTCAGAATACTTTTTAAAAAATTTAACCTTTATCGATGGAGCAATTTCACCTTAAAACAAATGTCACAAGTTGAAAAGCAAAACAATTACTGCAAACCCACCAAATTAACAGAGAGTCTCATTTTAGGATATTTCTGGTTTGGGTTTTTATTTTGAGTTAATTGAAACAGAATCCCCAATAATATACTTCTTCAGCGTGTCCCAAAAGCCATGTTACACAGGAAAAAAAAATTTCACAACATTGGATATCTTGGAATGTGCTCGCCGTAAGCGGGAGAGAAGAGTTCCTGTGTGAGTGTGGAGTGTGTGTAGAAGGAGGTGGCTACCACGGAGGGGATATTTTGAAAATAAAGCTACTACGTTTAGCTACAATTTTCCATTTTCTCTGTATATGGCGACTTTGGGGGCACCTATGCTAGATGAACACTGAGAGGGTGCACAAGCAGTCCCCCCCAGAACTTCTCAGAGACTGGCCAGGGCTCTGTGGTGGGACCTTGGCATCCCTGAGCCCCACTCTCTGACAGCTTGTTTTTTCTTTTTTGTTTGTTTGTTTTTGTTTATGCTTTGGAAGGTACGCTTAGCACCCTTTGATCAAGCTGACTCCTTTAACATCTCTTGCCCCCTTTTACTGCCTGGTTCCCTTTGGATATTAGCTGGCAGGTCACCTCTGAGACAAGCTCTTGCTGAGGGAACCCCGGACGCTGTCTCTTCCTTCTGTTTGCCTTTCTGAGCAGTTAGGGTGAGCCTGGGACCCATGACACTCAGGTGTGGTCAGGGTTCAATGCATTGTCGAGGCAACGTAGACAAAGCATTTCTGTGCCTGGAAGGCTGCACTTAGTAATGCTGGCTTTTTTCATCAATAATTCTGTAAGAAACCAGAATTTTTCTTGCAATTTTGATGAAAATCATTTGAGCTCACCAATACCACCATTTAAAAGTAAGATCATAGTTAACATCCCAAGGTAATGGAAAGCAAGTTGATGGTTTGGTCACCTGTTGTGTTAGTTTTTGAAGACTGCTATAAATGTCCTGTTTCCAAAGGAAGAGGGAATTGGGATGGATTCATTTCCAAACCTTACCCTTACTTTTTATTTTATGATTTGCATGAACTATTTGCAAATATTTTCTTTCTAGGCATTAAGAACATGTTAGTACTTCAACACATCTGGAATTCCCAAGCGGGAAACAACTTGCAGTTGTCTAATTTAGACAACTCTAAATCATGACTCCGCAGAGAGTTGGGTGAGCCTCCGGCTGCCAGCCTTCGGAACCGGGGGCAGCCTTGAGGTTCCTGCCTGCTCCTATACCAAAAGTGTCACAGCTTTCTCTGGGCACAGAAGCACTTTACTTCTGGAATCTCCCCATCCCTCCTGTGGGTGATTTATTTATTTGTTTATTTATTTTTTTTGCAGTTTTGGCCAGGGCTGGGCTTGAACTGGCCACCCCCAGTATATGGAGCAGGCACCCTACTCCTTGAGCCATAGGCGCCGCCCCCTCCCATAGGTGCTTTAAAACCCTTGGAGGCTCTTAAGAGTGAAAGCTGCACCCATCTGGGTGCTGGTCAGCTGTCCTGTTGTTTTGGTGCGTAGCACCAGTGAGGTCTGCTCTACAGTTGCTCATAAGCATCCAGGATTGACCATCATTTGTGCTACTGTGGGCACTTTATTTACACCGACCTTAGCATATGCTTGTATCATCATGTAGAAATGCTGTTCTCATTAGCAGGTTTTCAGAAACACTTTAGAACTTTTTTTAGAGAAAGAACTATTCCTGATGAACTTAAAATACGAATAACGGATCTATACTAGTGGCCATTTCTGAAATGACCCATTTCATGGGTTAAATGTACTGTCCATGCATTATTTAGTTTTAGGATACACCCAGCATTTAATTTTGATGAAATTGAGAGTAGATGTGAATTTAAACTAGTGGAACCCAATTATTGGACTGATTAAGCAAGAAACATACATTATCTATTTTAATCCACTTAATTACTGTAACAAGCTTTTCTTTTGAAATTACTCCATTAGTCCAAAGAACAAAATCAATGCATATTCAATTAATATTAATTATACAACAAACGCAAAGTTGAGTCAGGTTTAGCACAGTCCAATACTGTGATTTTTCTTATTGGTAAATTAAAAATTCATTTACTGAAAGGGAGAAGGGCACTTTTGATGGCATTCAGAACCAGCACGAATGCTAAAACCTAAATGTCAAACCAATCTCAAGTGGCAGGGGTTGGTGTGAGTGGAAGCAGGGCTGAGTGGATGAGCAGGCAGAATGTGACTCTATGTCCTCCACATCTAATACAAAAACTTAAACCGACCTATAAAATCAACCTATAAGGCTTCTGGACATGAAATTACTTTTCCAAAACAAGAGTTTTAAGTGGGTGGAGAGTAATGAATCAGAAGATGTTGAATGAATTTTCCTTAAGCTATTTACAGCTTTACAAAAGCAGAAGTGAAGCCAGGGTAAGACATGTCTGTGTTTCCATGACAAAGTTAATTCTCTTGGGGGCCACCGCCCATGTCAAGTCACTTTTCCCACCTGAGAGAGAGAAAACCATGAATAGCTAACTCATTTTGCCAACTGAAACCCACTGGACACTGAGGAATGAAAGGTGAGAAAAAGAGAGATGCTCTGAGCATGGCTCTCGCCAAGGCTGGCGGAACTCTCCAGCAGGGTCTGGACTGGGCCTGCGGGTCGCAGCCGATACTACAGATTTGGTTTTGTAGGGACGCTTTGAGCATCCTTTCCCATTGTGCAAAGCTTTTTGTTTATTTTCATATTTACCTTTCACAATAACTCTATCAGGCCGGTGTACATTAAGTTACATATTATTAACTATGAATTACATAGCTAACATACGTCAGTTGATTTTTAATTATATACATATATGTTTGATTTTGATCATTCTCCATCTCAGAGAGGGAGGAATAGTGATCATCAAATAGCTTATCATTGGCAGAGCTGGAATCTGTGCTCACATTTCCTCAGTGCTCTTTTGTTTACGCAAAACTGCTATTGAGTTCACTGAGCTGTGGATTGACAGTGGCAGGGAAGGGACAGTGACCCCCAGATATGCTTTTTGGAACCTGCCTCACGCAGACTCTTTGGCCCCTGACAGTCAAGTTAACTTCAAACTGACCACAGATTTGCTTCTCTCTGCCCTAGTCAGCTAGAGGCTAAGTCCTCATGTTATTTAGATGCCTCATTAATTCATCCACTCATGTATTCATTTATTCAAACAATTACGTGTGATTCTCAGGATAGCCAAGCGTCCACAGTGGTCCCTGCAAGTACAGCAGTGTGAACGCTGGTCTTGGCCCTCCCCTGGAGGGAAAGTGACTAGTAGTGGACCCAGCAATAGAAACCAGTGTAGAATATGCTAGAAGGCAGGGCAGGGAGCTGTGGGTGCTCACAGGACAGGCACTGCCCAAGACCTGGAGGAGGCGGAGACATCCCAGGTGACATTTCTGAGTTTAATATTCGTGGCTAAGTATGAATTAGCAAGGCAAAGTTCAAGTATGAGGGTTTGGGAAGGAAAAAAAATAATGTTTCTGCAGGATAATTGGCACATGCCAGGGTGCAGCGGCCTCTCCTGATCCTCAAGGAGGCCTCACCTGCCCAGACACGCCTCGGCCACTGCAGACATGCCTGTTACCCCTGTGCGGTGAGCAGGAAGGCTGGAAAACAGCAGCCGTTCTCAAAGCCTCGTTCTATTTCTCTCTGTGTGCATTTCTTTTTCCTTTTCATAATAACACACTGCAATTAGCTGGAGTTTATGTCAAAATTCCCCAAACCACAGTTTGCCTTCAAGTAAGGAGAAAATAATTGCTATTGCTGTGGCCAATTAGAATAGATCTTAAAATTAAAAAGTGAGTTGAAGTAATTGTTCAGTGAGTCTTAGCCATAGAGACCGGCCATGCAATCGTATGTTTTCAGTCATCTGGGGGTCACAAAGTCTGGAAGTGGAACAGAGTTTCTGTGTGAAAGAAACAATTCCTCATTCCCTGTACAGTAGCTCTGAACATGCATTCTACTGGTCGGTACCCGCATCTCGAGATGAATGGACAGAAGGCGACGTTTAGGGTGCTGTGGGACTGCGTCTTTATGCTTCTCAGCAGGCAGAGGGACTCAGGACTGTTTAATTTCCTCCCCATTTCTCTACCTTCCTCACCAGCTTCCTTGGGAGGTGCTTCCAGACCCAAACTGCCTAACCATGTGTACCTGAAGACACAGTGTATGTTGGAATGACCAACACTGACAAATGAGTGATTTAGCCAGATGGCCGGCAGGGAATATTGTGGCTAATGCCGTGGCCTGGCCTTTTGTGCATCCCTGATGCCTCCTTCCGTCCGTACCCTACAGAATGTTTACTGCTAGCTGGAAGCCCGTCATCTCACATTGGTGTGTCTCCATCCATAAGCTGCTGTCTTTATTCTAACACTCTGAGCCTATTGACTAACTTGCAGGTTGGGGAGTGATACGAATCCCACACATACATGCGTTGATATTCAACCCTCTGTGTCTCCCACCCTCCTGCACACTCCTGCTCTCGTTTTCTGTATTTATGCTTTTCTAGATCCAGCATAGATAAATTTCATTTTTGCTGCCCCAACCATTTCCATTCCAACTTCTTCTACTGAAACTGTGCCATTATGGGGGGGAGGGAGGTGAGAGTCACTTTTTCAAGCTCTTATCCTGAGAGGTTTGGATGGAGTTGACTCGAATTGGTCCAATCAGAATAATTCATTCCTTTAATTGGCTCAGAATCAAAATGCACAAAGACCACAAAGTTAGTTCTTTAAGAAAGATGCAGATATTACTCCTGCTGTATTTGTACTTGGAAGAAATGATACCTTGGAACTGATGCAGCCATCCTGTCCGTATACCTGATGGGAGCAGGGCGTCCACTCACCCCAGGAGCATGGACCCAAGAGAGAAAATGAGAAAAAAATGCAGAGTCTGACACAACCAGTGGAGTCCCAGAACCTGGTCCCGCCCCTGTCATTGGCATCCATATCTCAAAAATATTCTCTTTTTCATTAAGCCCGTTTGGATTGTGTTTTTGGCCATTACCCACTAGACGAACATGACCTGATAGGCTTTGCCAATGGTGCCAGGCAGGGTGCATTGCTCCTTCTCTGGATTTTCAAAATGCTTTGTTTACAGCACCCTTAGATCACTAATCAAACGGTTTATAGTTTGGGTCTGTGAGTTTGTAAGCCTCTGGGGGGTATTAACCATGGCTAATTCCCATTGACATCTTCCCAGCTGTAAGCACAGGGCCTGGCACATGGTAGGTGCTCAGTGAGGGTTTATTCAATTAACTAACAAGTTTACTGCCCTACCTCTGCTAGCTGCAGATTGGCTGCCCTTTCTGAGTTTACAAGCTTCCATCCCACGGAATGAGAACAGCATGCATCAGTGCGATGTTTTAATGACTAAGATAATTAAAAGGCAGTGGGGCTACATTATCTTGACAATTTCCTCAAAAGTGAACCAAGTTGAATGCTGTTAACTAATTACCATCATAGGCAAAACTAACGTAGGAGATTGTCAATTGTTTGCTGAGAAAGGTCACCATTGTTTTTAAAGCATATATATATATTTTTTCAGGCTCTTATTGTTTCAATCCTTCAATGGGCACTGGAGACCTTTGAAAAATAAAGTATGAGTATTTTATTGATAAAAATATAACCCTTAAGGGATTTGGGAAGAGAAAAAGTAGCAGTTCTATGCGTGCCTTCCAGAGCCTTGTAAAGATGCTATCAGCTGAATTATTATAATATTTCTACTTCGTTTCAGAAAATCTACCCCTGCCACTATTGAAAAACACTAGCCAGTTAGCTCCCAGACAGCACCACTGCTTCCCTTTCCCTTCTGCCAACCATTGGCTGGCTTCCTCACTCACACCATCCTGTGCCAGCGGCCCTCCTGTGGACCCTGTGTAACTATAATCAATAAACCGACTTTATCACACTTCACTCTGGTTGCTTGGAAATTTATGCATGATAAATTCACTACCACTGCCCATAATTTTTGTTTTGTCACAAGTTTCATGATAATCCCTTTTCTACCTTTAGAAAAAAGGAAAGACCATATTGGCCAGGTGACCTTTATTGATCATTTCTTGCAGTGAACAGAGTTCCTGGTAACTGAGGCCTAGACATGCTGCTTCTGGCCTTTCTTAAATTACAGGCACATCTGTCACTCCTTGGCTTGAGTGGTGCTCTTTACCATTAAGTAACAATGCTCTTGAATTTCACCTTAAACGTGTCCTACCAGAAAGAGGAATAAAGCAATGTGGGTGAGATGGGGACGAGAGATTACTCTCTGCTCACGAGCTCTGTGATTTGGGGGGGAGGGGGGGGGAATCTTTGCTTGGCTTTCCAGGCTTCCAAAAGAAAAGAAATTTCTTTAGATAGTCTATAAAAATCACAAGATTGTTAATATTTTCTGATTCGGTGTTGCTTTCCTTTGTGACGGAAGTATGCTAGTTAATGTTTATGAAATACAGTGAACTTCACTTGGAGAACACACTTCACATTTTCTGTTTGTATTTGGCAATCTAATTTTTTTTTTTCAAATCACGTTGCTCAGTTGATAACTGGTGTGTATATACTCTTGTAGAGGTCTCTTTCTTATCATGAAAAACAAAAACTTTAATCATGCACAAGAGGAAACACAGCTCTCGTGACTTGTAAGTCACAAAAAAGAATTGTACAGACATTAGGCAAGCCTCTTGGAATATTCATGAGTTTTCAAGTGTGCTGTGGTGTTCAGGGTGCTTCTCCCTATTTGCTGATACTTCAACTCAAGCTTTCTAATCTGTAGAATTTCCAGCGACTTGGGCTAGCTCCACTCTCTGCTCTGGAAGTCTTTACTGGCATCCTCAGGTGGACACATCTCTGCACCCCACAGGCACAAGTCCCTCACTGCAGCCACTGCTGTCCTCAGAGCCCTGGGGACCATGTTCCTCTTTGTACCTCAAAGACCAGCCTAATGGGCAATGCGTTGTAGAAATAAATCACAGGCAATGTCTGAAAAGTGAGCTTAAGGAGAATTGATTAACAAAGACCTTAACTAATAATGAGAGACTTACAGGAAAAGAGGATCCAGAGGAATGTGTATGGTAAACAGCAAATGGCCTAACCAGACACAGGAAGCACTACAAGAGATAAAATATCTTCATTAGGAAAAAACAGTATGAATGAAGATGAAAAGGTAACGATGAGCTTTCTGTGATTAGTCCAATGTGGCTAAGAGATGTAAGAAAGGAAAATTGAGAAGAAACTGTGAAAGGTCCTGAAAGCTGGGCTCAGACTGCATGGACACATTCTGTGGGCAAGTCTACCTTTGTACTTACCTTACAGAGATGGAGGCAATCTCCCTGAGCCTCAGTCTCCCTAGATACCAAATCAAGAGGCTGGATTCTCAGGTGAACTCCGAGGTCCCTCTTTGATCCACAGTCTGTGATTTAGGGTGGAGTTGGCTCACCCCAGTGGCATCACTCTGGATACGAGTTCCTTCATTAGTTCCTATTCATCTAAGCCCAAGATGACAAGCAGCTGAAGTCGGCAGTGTGGCCTGCCCTCGTGAGTTTCTTTTCCTAACCATCTTGAAGAACATCCTTTCAGAATGTGACTTTATAAACACACAGAGTAATTAACCGAGAAGAGCCGAACACTGTTCACTGCAGAGAGGCAGCATGCATTATGGGAACGTAGAGCTGAGTTACTCAGGTGAGGAGAGCAGGGGGAAGGCCAGGGGAAGTGGATGTGGAGGTCCAAACCCCAGAGCAGGTGTCTAGGCACGGGCTGGCCAGAGCAGAGAAGACTGGGGACAGTGAGATGACTAGGGGCTGGGCCAAGACAGGATCAAAAGTGCCCCCAAGAGAAGCTGAGGGAAAGAGCACAGCCGCCCCATGGCTCCTACCCACGCTCCTAGGTGGCTTCACTTTGGTGCCACTTTTCTGTTTAAGACACACTTGAAGGTGGCCAGGCACAGTGGCTCATGCCTGGAATCCTCTACTCTGAGAAGCCAAGGTGGATGGAGTGCTTGAATTTGAGACCAGCCTGAGCAAGAACGAGACCCCTTCTCTACTAAAAATAGAGAAGAAAAAAAAAAAGGGAGAGACAATTGAAGGCCCCAAGTTACATATGACAGTTCAGGGCAAACTGAGCTGATGCCAAGGCTGTTAGGTGAGAAATTCAGGGAAATCCATTGACTGTGGCATAACATAAGATATTTGCACAATTGAGTGACAAAATGAAAATGCTGAGGGAACCTTTGTATGTAAAAATATGTTGCCCATGATAATTTGGACACAAAAAAAGACTTTATATGTGGTAAGTTCCTTTGATGGCTTCTCTAACCAGACAGCTCACGGGATTCAGGCATCACACAGGAGGGATAAACTGCTGCCCAAAGGTATAAAGGTCAAGTCTCTGAGCTGATGACATTTTTCGGGAAAAATTCGGATGATGAAGTAACAACCAACACAGAGTCAGCTGTGTGGGCCTGCAACCCACCAGGCCACAGCCAGGCTCAGCAGGGGGGTCAGGGCTCTGCTGTTTCCACCTCGAAATTCTTAATAATTTTACAAAATGAAAGATTTCTCTTTGGTACTGGATCCCACACATGGTCTCATTGGTCTTGTGTGGATGTGTGGATAGATAATATGTAGATTACAGATAGACAGATAAAAGGACGGATGAATAGGTGTGATGAAGGTTATGAGAAGGAGAGGGAGAAAGAGGGGACTGTGAGATCTGAGTGAAGAAAATGAACCCTGGGGATAAAGAAAGACACTTTGTACCATACATTGATCTACGCGAGAGAGAAAGGTTCAACTTGACTATTGATATGGAATCTCGATGCTTTGAAACACATACCTCGCGTGAGCTGCGCTAAGATTAGCTAGCACGCTTTATTATATGCTGTTATTAATGTTACATATGTGGGCACTTTATACCAGATTAGAAAGCTGCTTTCTCTCAGGACAGGTAGTGTATTTGCCATTGACCTGTGCTCTTCTCTTTATCACAACTTCATGTGGAAGACCCAACAAGTCCTCAGTGAAAAACCTGCCCCTTCAAACAGCACCTGGTGTTAAACTGTTTCAAAACACGCATTCCATGGCCTTGTGGTGTAAGTTATAGAGTGACCATGGTTCGCCCCACAAAGACCATGAAGACCCCGCTGTATGAGAACTGGATATGCAGCTGGATGACACTGCAGAAAAGTGGGTTAGTCCAGAAAATTCTCCTGCTTCCTAATTCAGTGGAGAAAGATGGTCACAGTGACAAGATGAATCTGTTCTAAAATTCAAAAAAAATATTATAAATCCCCTAAAGCTCACTGCTAATCCCCTTTTGTGTGTTATCATTTTGATCATTACATGTCAGTGGTTTCCTGTATTTCCAAGTTTAAGTTATTCTACATTTGAGCTTCCTTTAAAAACATGTTTTCTTTCTTATTAAGAAAAATCACTGATTCTTAAAGTATTAGAGTACGAAGAACGATTTGGAATTATTTACCTCATTGTTTTTTTACAATTTTCAAGTCTTTGGATATCATCTTCATATAATTTTTAAATCTTCCTTTCTCACATACAATACAATATACAATTGTTTCTATTTTAAAAATCAGTTCACTTGTTTTATGTTAAATCAATTTAGCCTCATCTTAATCAGTAAGAGCCATTAAATCCTGAATTTTACAAGCTAGTTTTATGTTTCAAAACACACACACATATTTTGTTTCCTAACATTCATCTGTGTCACTAAAAATAGTTCACACACCTCCCTAATAAACATCCTACAGTTTGAGGTATGGAAATGTGGTCTACTTGTCTCCTGATACTGATGAGCCAATTAAAGCAGAGTTAAAGAAAAAAAAAAAAAATGCCCCATGGCCCAGTGGAAACATCACAGGCTCAGGAAAATAAATCCTACTTATAATACTGACCCTGTAATTTTCTACTTCTATTTTTGGGGTTAAGTTACTTAAAATCTTAGAACCCCCATTTTCTTAGGCATAGAACTGGGATTAAGACACAACCTAGTTCATAAGATACTCCTGAGCACTAAATGGACCCAGGAAGGAAGGGGTTATGATGGAATGGTGATGACAGTATATGTCGTAGGACCTTGCAAACACCGTGGTTTTATTCTGAGCAGAATAGAAAGCCATCACCCGGGCTACAGGGGTAGTTACAGACTGAGTAAAACCAAACTCTCCTAACTCTCAGACTAATGACTTTGGTGCAGAATGTAGTTAAACATTAAATAAACTTTACTTCACCACTATTGTGCCCCTGTCTTCAACTTATTCGGTTTGTATAAGGCTCTATCTGTCCGATGGCGCTCATGGAGCACTGATAACTTTCTTTCCTAATGAAAACATATTAGCACATTATGCCTGAGAGTCACTGGTTTCATAATTCTTTTCTGACATGGTTGCTTCATTGCAATTTATCTCCTTAGCAAAAGGTATAACGATTGGTTCCTTTCGGATTTTTCCTTTCAATCTAACATATGGTTCTGTTTAAATGTGTCCATGTTTGCAACTTACAGTTGACGTTTTTGGCACTCAGAATAGTATCTTGCAATTATACTTAGTTTAGAAAGAAGGGTTTGCTTTAACAGCAGAATGCATGAAATAAAAAAGTTCAAGCCAAATTTATTGGCTGCTGAGAGTTCTCCAGAATGTAGACGTCTGGTCTGGGGGAACTCAATGGATTTCTGTTCTTGGTACACGCACCCACTTATGCGCTCTTGTCCCACCCCCACCCTCATGGTCATTACATGAAAGCATCTGAGTGTTGTACAAGGTTAAAGCTTTTTGTGTTAATCTATCCCATATGGAGTAGGTATTAAACAGACAGAAAATTCAGTCAAAGCCTGGGGCAAGCATGTATTTGTAATGTGGGGACACTGTCAAGAGACTTTTGTAGCAAAGAATAAGGAAAAAAAAAAAAAAAAAAGCCGTGTGAAAAGCAGAAAAAGCACCTTCTAGTCTGTGCTCAGCCTGAAAATATTTGTTTTTGTCCAGACTCTAAATCTCCTGCCCTGGTCACAGTCGTGGGAGATATTCACAAACTCCTTAGGAAACTGTTAGATGAAGGTGATCCTCTTGCAATTCTGTGCCCATAAGCTACACGTTTAGTATTTTTCTGGGTAAATTAGGCCCAGAAATAGCAATGATTCAGGCACTAGATCCTGGACACATGGAAATTAATGAAACACAGGAGGTCTGTGGCACTAACAGAAATGCAAATGCAGAGCCCTTTGTGAGGTAAGCACAAAGATTTTAGATTTTAAGTACTGAATTTTGAACAAATGAGAGTTGCTGAGAGCTCTTGGTGGGTATCATATCTGTACCAAAAACAATATATTAAGCTATTAAATATGAAATGTCTGATTTTTAATGAAAAGTTTAGTTTATTGTATCTCAAATAAGAAGCAGTACCATTATTTAAAGTTTGCCCCTAAACTATCGCACAGTCTGGCCATCTTAATGGTACCAGCAGCAAAGAAGCCTGGAGGTAGCGGGTGGAGATGAAGTCACAAGTCATTTTCTGCAGCTTGCTGAAAATTGAATATTGTTCCTTTCAAGAAGGGGTCCCAAGCCTGGAAGGAGTGATGGACAGTTGGTGCAGGGTCTGGTGAAGATGGTGGATGACAGAGAGTGTCCAGTCCAGCTCATGTAGTCTGAGCCGCATTGTCTATGCAACATGTGGTTGAGCGATGTCTTGCAATAGGACTGGCCTGTCTCTAGTGACCAATCTCAGCTGCATAACCTCAAGCATCTTCATCATTCATACTGTTGGTTGGAGGAGACGTCCCTTGTAATCAACTGACCAGGTCTCATGAAGCTGTAGTGGATAATTCCAGCGCTGGACCACCAAACCATACCATTAACGTTTTGATGCATATTTGGTTTTAGACTGTTTCAGCATTTCTTCTTGATCAAACCATGGTGCCAAATGCTTTTGATTGTCAAAAAGAATCCATTTTTCGTCACAGGTAACAATACTACATAGAAATGCCTCACCTTTATGTGAAGACAGACAAAAAAGGCACGCGTTGAGGTGATTTCTCTTCTGACACTGGTTTAACTCATGCAGAACCCATGTACTCAGCTTCTTTACCTCACCAAACTATGTCAGATGGTCCAATATTGTTGGAATAGCAGCATCATCAAACCCAGCTGCTAGTTCATGCCTGGGCTGAGAGGCATTCACTTCTACTATAGCTCTCAGCTCATCTTTATCCAGCTTGGCCTCAGGTCACCCACAAGATGAAAGTGAAACACCAGTGATATCAAACTTAGATCTTAAGGAAACTGGACATTTCTTACTTAATAACCTAATATAATCAGGCCGGTTCGCCATGTTTAAAAGATAACAAAAGTGGCAACCAAAGTGTGGAAAGCAAATAAGAGGGGACTTCAGTGCATCTGATCCTGGTTGAAGGGCGGGTCGATTCTCTAGTAGAGAAGAACCAAGAGTTATTACCAAAACACCAGTGAGACTTGTGTATTTCCATAATTGTGGATGCACTTAGGTTTGTTTATTAGATTTTAAATAGCTTGTTCTAATATGTGGATTTAGTTCTTCTGGGTGTTTCTACCCTTTACTTGTCTTTGCACAGTTCTCTAAGGACGTTTTGGAGGATACAATCCTATCCTCTATTCCCTCTTGCACAGAATCAGCCTGGTCAGAGCCTGGAAAACCGTGTATCAAGTACAATATCTGCCCTGGAAGGTTTGGGAAGAGAGAGAGTTTCGGGTTAAATCATACCTAAAACCTCTTTCAGCTCTGAGCCTACTATTCTATGAGAGGTCCCTGAGCTCACACAGCCTGCAAGGACCTGTGACCTGGTGGTCCCTCCGTCCTGCTCCCTGGATGGCGTCCCTGTGGGGACAGCCTTCTGAGCCAGTCAGATCAACATTCTAACTACCAAAGTCCCGTTTAACAAACGCTGAGTACCTACTGTGTGGCAGGCACTGAAAATACAAAACCAGCATAATCTTTGTTCCGTAGAATGTACATTTTAGGAAGGGTGGGGGCAGGGGTACAGACATTATTCAATAACCACAAAGAAGTGTGTTCTTTAAAGTGATGGAAGGGACCTGAAGGAAAAGGACAAGGTTCTGCATGTCACTTCATAGAGGAAACTCACTTAGAATGGGCGGTTGGGGGAGGTTTCCTGGGGAAAGTGGTACTTAAGCCAAAATCTGAACAAGAGGTGTTAACTAGGGGAAAGTAGAACCAGATTTTTGGTGAGATGAAACACTGCTCTGGGGAAGAATGTGACATTGTAAAAACTCAAGGAAAGGCAGTGGATTAGAGGATACATTGTGAGGGGAGAGGTGATAGAGGGGCCCAGGGCTTGGGCAGGAACTCCCACTGGTCCACACAGGGACTTAAGCTGGGTTAAGGATTCTGCCCTTGAATCTAGGTAGTAATAGAAAACTACTGAAGGTTTAAAGCTGAAGTTTAACTTAATTCAATCTTGAAATTGAAAGGATCAACTTGGCATCCATTAACTTAGATGAGACCAAACAGAAACCGTTTTTGAATCAACATTTAACTTAAACTTCCTCAGTAGGCAATTTCAAACCATCTCCAGAGCTTGGCATTTACTGTGTGTATCAGTGAATGGGCTAATTTTGGCAGCTTTAACATACACCTAAAGAAGGCTGGCCAGCTGGCATTTCCTGGCTATGCCCTGCATGTGAGCCTCCTAAATTCCCCTGAAGTCCAGCACACTGGGGAAAACCCCAGGAGCATTGACAGCCAGTGTCTGGGCAGTCCAAGGTGGTGGTTGGAGAAGAAGTCTAATTAATTAATGGAGAGGTTGACAGCAGATCTCTGAGAACCTGCCCAGTGGGAAGAACATCAGGTAAGGCATCAGAAGTTGCAGCCCTACCCTTGTAGAGCACTTAACCACTTTGGCCACCTGTTTACCTGGTTGCACACAGTAGGATCCTTCACTGATGCAACACTTTTGTTCTTCTTTATTTTTAAACAATTGCCCATTTGCCAACTCTTTAGCTAAACTTTGAGGATATACAAAATAAACAAAGTATAGGTCCAGCCTTTAGCTCACTCACAGTGTCCCTGGGGGAGAGCAGACTCAATCTTTACTGAGCACTGGTCTGGTTTTAGATGGTATGTTTGGCACTTTCACAAGGTCCATTCTTTCATCTTTACAGCACTCAGGTGGGATCACCAGCTTCTTACCCCCATCACAGAAATGAGAAAACTCAGACTTAGCCAGAGGAAGTTGCTAATCTCAGACCGGGCAGGTGGTGAGCAGCAGAGACGGCTTTACGCACAGGCCTGTTGGATTCCAAAGCCCGCATTCTTTTCTGGGCCCACTGGAAGCAAGTCATCACAGCCCCAGAGCTAAGTGTTTCAGAGGAGGTGTGTACAAAGCATTATGGGAGCGAGCGGGGAGACTAAGAATAGCTTCCCTGATGTTTCATGGGGCCAGGATCCCAGGCTCTAATGGACTTGAAAGTGCTTTGTAAACTAAAACGTGCTATGTAAATAGAAGGGATTATTGTAACCCACACATCCGGATCCGCCAGTGCAAGGCTGCTGACTAACTCAGTGAGGAGTACAGCTCGGACTATGGCTATTTAATTCATTCACTTCCAGGACTTTCTTGGCACTCGCTAAACCGCAGGGGTGGGTCTGGCAGGCAGCAATCTCACACATTCTAAATGGGAGCCAAGGCCTGTCAGCTGTGTGGGGACATTCCTGGGTGCTGAGTGCTCAAATGGTACTTAAGGTTTTTATCTCTAAGCTGAAAGGGAAAGGATTGATTTAGCCTGGAGAGCTCCCAAGGCACATCCACCCTCTCCTGCGTTCATTCCAGAACCCGGCAGCCCCTAAGACAGGCCTCCTGTGTCTCACTCCTGCTGAGATCAGTAGGCAGTGATTTCCTGGTGGGATTGCCCAGAGAGGTGCTCTGGTGGGGGCCAGGCTGAGTCACAGTCCCCAGAGAGGGGTGGCACTGAGACCAGGTCTGTTTGAAATTATAGGGATTTTCCAGGCTGCCTTGGGGCAGGGACTGGGAGGATTCTAAACAGCTGTGTTCAGTAGCTGGGGTATGACAACAGGACTGTGTGACCCAACTGGAGTCCTCTAGGAGAATTTTGTTGCCAGGATAAGGGCAGAACCCCCCCACTGGCCATTCCTGTGGTGAGGGTGGGTACTGCTGTGTGAATGCATATTTTCATGAAGGGACATTTGTAATTTTTCTATCTTGATATAGACTTAGTTTTAAGGAAATTCTAATTTATCAGGGCTCATGAGATAAGCTCAGCCTGCAGCCCCTGCTGGTCTCTCTGTCCCCTGAGTATGTAACTTTATGTCAGTGAGAATGGGATGCCCGAGGGTCAGGCCTGGCTCACATAATCTTTTCCCTCCCAAATGCCTCACATCCCTGGGGTAGAGGCCACCTTGCCACCTCCTCGCTGGCTGTACTTTTCCAGATCTGACACACCCCTTTTTCGCTTGCAGTGGGTTTCTACTCAGCTCCATGGCTGTCCAAGCTGTTCACATGAAACCCTGCCAGGCATCTTTGTGGGCAGAACTGGTATCAGCCCCCTCCCCTGAAGGGGGCCCTCTGCTGAATGACCCAGGGAGAGAAGACATCGCAGGCTCTGGAGGACCCCCCTTCTCAGGAAGCCCCAGCTGCAGTGAGAAGTTTTGACTACCCTACAGATATTCCTACACTCCTACAGAGGAGGACAGGCAGATCCCAAGAGGTGCTGGGAAGCAGGAGAGAAGAGGTGCTTGCATTTCAAGAGAAAGCTTTAAGAAAAAGAGCAGCCCAGTGATCAAAATGTTGGAGAAAATTGCATGGAGTAAGACTTCCTGATGAGTTTTAGAAGGACAGAACCCAGACCTAGTGACAGTTTCAGAAAACTGGAGTGGGAAGGAAGCAAAGGTAGCCTGCTTTTCCTAGAATTGGGTGGTGATGAGAGTAAAAGAAAGGAATCAGAGAAGAATTCTTTCATTTACTTCTTTTTGACATGGGATCTCCTTGTTGTATTTATGGATAGATGGGCAGAATAGGTAGGGCTCCGGGCCATGTCAGAGACAGTATGTGATTTGCTCAGGGCAGTCCTGGCTCTTTCCTGCTGACTCAACTTCCCCTTGTCTTGGCTCCTGTCCCTCTAGCTTGGATGAATTCTTCCATAGTTAGAAAGTTAGAAAAGCAAGAGAGAGGGGGTTCAGGACCTGATGGAGGAGCCAGCTTCCTTCCAGTGAGAGGAGTCCGTCTCTTCTGCAGGGGTGAAGGAGGACAACAATGCAGAAATAATTTGGAATGGGTGGGAGGTCAAGGAGGAAGATAATGGAAAGGGGAGAAGATCTGTTGATGGGATCTGAGGATGGGATCATTTTGGAGTCTTAAGGAGAGCAAGAGGGTGTGGGGTAGATGTTAGATGGCCCTGAACTCTGGGTGACCATATCAGCCAACCTGCTTATCCACGCCATGACACTTGATCCTTGTGCCCAAACCCCAGAGTGACCTGTTGTGTGGAGTTGTAAAGAGCCCTATTTGGTAGGGATGCACAGGGTCTAGGGCCATTGGTGGAAGGTATTATCCTTTGTCATGTCCCATCCTTTATGAAGATCACTGCCTTCCTTTATCAATAGAACACAAAAGTTGACCACCAGTTCCAGAATTTCTCAGCACTTCTTTGTCATAGCTTCCTTGGGCAGGCGGCCTGAGTGTGAGGTGACCTCTTAGGGATCAGCCTGGAAGCTCCCCCTCATTCAGGGTCATGGAGCCTTGTAGGACAGGGCTGGCAAAGGGAGGGGCAGCCCTCAGCAGGCTTCCAGGGGAGAGGTGAGGATGGGCAGCTTTCCAGGAGAATGATTACCTAGGACCTAGGAGTGGTAGCAGTACCTGGAAGAGGGTTTCTAAGGACCTTTGAGAGTCCATCCTACTAATGTTAGAAATAGAAGAAAAAACAAAAGTGAATGAAGGCAAGAGAAAAATGAGAAAGTATAGTTGCAGGGAAGTGGAAATGTAGGGAGGCGTGAACGCATTTCCACAGTACTTTCCCCTCCTGTGCTGCATCACGTGGTGTGGGAAACGAGCGACTGAATTTCTGCCCTTGCCAACCACCTATCCACAGTGTTTTATTTAATCCTTAACCCTAATATTGCCAATTTACAGTGTTAAACTGGAGGCTAAGCAAAGATGAGCAATTTGCTCATGGATCCATAGCTGCCGTGGTAAAAAAGTCTTAGCCTCTGTCAGTTGGACATCAAATCCTTTTCTTTCCCTGTCACAATGTGAAGTATCCACAGTGCACACTTTCTTCTAACAAGTCAGACCAGCACAATGTGGGCAGCAGCAGTCTGTACTCCCACCCTATGGTGAGCAGACTATGTCTTAGAAATGTCTCCTCCAGATTAGAGAGAAAAGAAAGAATCACTTAGAAATGGATGGAGAAAAGGACCTTTGGGGGAAAAAAATCAAAGGGAACAATGGCAAAGACTTTCAAAACAATGGCAATTATAAGCTTGCAATAATCCAAAAGGTAAAGTATTTATTTAAGAAAAATGGTTGAACTATTTTTTTGGAGGAGATCTTATAGTGTTGTCCAGGCTGGTCTTGAATTCCTGGCCTCAGGCCATCCCCCTGTGTCAGCCTCCTGAGCACTGGTATTACAAGTGAGAGCCTCTGTGCCCAGCTCAATGGCTGAATTGAGAGTGTGGACACAGCGTTCTTAGTTTATATACCTTTAATGTGCCCTAATCCCATTATCTTTCCAGCTCAGATCCCCTTGAAACCACTTGAATCATCATCATCACCTCCACATGCCGAGAAAGTGTGGTAGCTGTGAAAACCAGCAGCCTAACAACCCCAAAAGGCGGGGGCCAGAATGAGTCTGAAGCTTCCTCAATTTCCATCTCCAGAGAACTGTAACTATTTTACATGTTTGGCAGCAACCTAAACAGCTCTTAGGGCCTGGCTTTACTTAACCCAACTCAGAGTTCAATTATTGCAAACGAATTCATCCCCAGGGCATTCATTGAAAACAATCAGTGGCAATTGTTCACTAGCAGAGGCAAAACAGCTGGGGATAACAAAAGTCTGAGCAAAATACTCAAAAGGAAAAAGGGGAAACCATAGGGAATATGCATGACTCCTATATTCTTGGAAATCTTGAAGGCCATCACATGAGGTGGGCTGTGCATATGCCCAGGACAGACGAAGAAGACCCTGCTCTTTCACCTTGCCTGACCCAGTAGGCAGGAAGTGAGGGCTAAGGCAGTGATTTGAGCCCCTGTTGCAGCATTGGAAGTATATGCCGACACTCTCATCACACCCTCACAAAAGTGGGAGATTCACTGGTTCAAGATTCTTTAGATAAACCTCTGTCCAATTGTTAGACTGCTATGTTAATGGAGCAGATAGATCACTGGTCACAGATGACAAAATACTGTAGAATTGACTAAATGCACTAAATATACAGCCACAACAATAATAAAAAGTAATAATTATAAACAATCTGGTAGTATATGCTTTCCAGTTTATAACAAAGAAATTATGAAATAAGGAGAAAAAAAAAAAAACTACTACAGGACAGTGTGGTACATAAATAGAAAAAAATATAGTCAATAAGAATAGTCCTTGAGGAAGCCTAGAATTGACAGAATTGGAATTGACAGAAAAAAAATTTAAATCAGTTGTTGTAAAAATGTTTAAGAAACTGAAAGAAATTATATGTAAAGAATTAAAGAAAAGTAAGAAAGAATGATATTTCACCAAATAGAGAATACCAATAAAGAGATAGTAATTGTAAGAAAAAAAAGAAACTATGAAGGGGAAAAGTAAAATAATTAAAATGAAAATTTTACTAGAGGGGCTCAGTGGAAGATTGGAATTGGTAGAAAAAGGTAATCATAACATCACTGAAGACAGGTCAGTTGAGATTTTCTAATATGAGAAAGCAAAAATTAAAAAAAAAAAACAATAAAAAATAATGGATAGAGAGACTCAGATCTATGAGATACAATCAATTATATCAACATAAACATAAGGAGAGTAGCAGAGAAAAGGAGGGCAGGGATAGTATTCAAAGACAGGACAGCTGAAAAACTTTGAAATTTGATGGAAAATATCATTTTTACACCTAAGAGTCACAATGAGTACAAAATAGAATAAGATAGGAGGTTGATACGTAGGCACCTCAGAGTCAATTTGTCAGACTCAAGACAAAGAGGTAATCCTGTGAGAGGCAAGAGTGATGGACTCTTCCTGTACAGAAGAACCTCAGCACAATTAACAGGTCACTTGTCCTTAGAAGCCACAGAGCCCAGCAGGTAGCAAGATATGATTACTATACTAAGGACAGTGCAAAGGGAGAAGAGACGGAGCTATGTGGGAACAAAGCTTCTGTATTCTGTTGAAATTGTTTATATTAATAGGAACTAGATTGATTTAACTTTAAAATGTTAATTCTAATCCCCAGAATAGTCACTAGAAATACACCCACACCCACACAGATATAGTAAATAAAATAATAAGGAAATCAAATAGTACACTAGAAAATATTATTAAAAAATGAAAAAGAAAGCATAAAACAGGGAAAGAGAAACAATAAAACAGAAAACAATCAAATGGCAGATAGAAATCTCATGAGTAATCACATTAAATGTAAAATGATTGAACACTCCAGTGGGAAGGCAATGAGCAGGTAGAAGTAGATATAAGAAAAGAGCTGCCTTTAGAATATCTATAAAGGACACATTTTAGATCCAAAGATACAAATAGTGAGAGGATGGAGAATTTTATGTTGTACAAACAATAACCAAAACAGAGCTGTAGAGTCTACATTAATATTAGACAACATAGACATTAAGCTAAAGTATTTGGCAGAGACAAAGAAAAACATTTTATAATGACAAAGGTGTCAGAAAAAATATCAGAATGACACTGTAATTATAAATGTGAACTAACATGTGAACATCTAAACACGTGAAGCAAAACTAACTAAATTGAAGGAAGAAATAGAAACTTTAAGAGTAATAGTTGGAAACCTCAATGCCTCCCTGTCAATAACAAATAAACCAACGAGGCAGGAGGTCATCAGGAAGCAGAGGGTGTGGACAGAGCTACACACCAACCAGACCTGACAGACATCTGGGACACCTCCTAATGCAGCAGAATACACCACGTTCTCATATGTACCTGGGACGCCTCCCAGAATAGATGTCAGGCCATAAAACAAAGGCTCAAGAAATTCAAAATTATTGAAATCTTACCAAGTGGTTTACTAACCACAACAGAACAAAAGTGAATAACAGAAAGACATTTGAGAAACTCAGGATTATGTAAAAGTTAAACAACACACTCCTAAAAAAAAATCCTGGTTTAGAAGAGAAATCATATAAGACAATTAGGATATAGTTTTAAACAAATGAAAACAAAAAAACAACACCAAATTCAATGTGATTCAGATAAAGCAGACGTTAAGGGAAGATTGAAGATGTAACCACCTACCTGTATAAATACCGTTAACAATCCAACACAAGAAACTATATAAATCAGAGTGAACAAAGAGCAAAGCAGTAAATAAATAAATAAATAAATAAAAGTAGAGGAAATCAATGAGACTAAACTTGATAGTATGAAAATATCAATAAAGGTGAAAAAAATTTAGCTAGACTAAGAAAAGTGGAAAGTGCAATTTACAAAAGTTAGGAATGAATAAAAGTGCATCACTACTGCCCACAAAGAAAAAAAATGATTATGAGAGAATTGTTTTTTTGGCAATTACATACCAAAAATTACGTAACTTGGATAAAATGAACAAATTCCTAAAAAGATGTAAACCAGTAAAATTGAGGAGACAGAGGTATCTGAATGGACTTAGAACAAGTAAAGAGATTTAATTAGCAATCAAAACACCTAACACACAAGCACGCACACACAGTGCCTGATGACTTCACTGGCGAATTCAGTGCATAATTTACAGAATAATTGACACCAATCCTTTTTTTTTTTTTTTAAACAAAGAATTAGAACCATCTTTATTCAAATATGAGCATTATACTATATATATAAAATTCTAAAAAATGCACTCCAAAAAAAAAAAAAAGCCAAAACTCTAAAAAAACTCTAAAAACTCTAAAAAAAAAAAAAAAAAAATGCCAAAACAATTCGCAAGGTCACAGGTTGCATAATAAACAAACAAAAATTAATTTTATTTCTACATATTATCAGTGAAGAATCTGAAAAGAAACCTTTTAAAATCTATTCACAATAGCATCAAAAAATACAGGAATCAATTTGACAAAGAAAGTAGGCACTAGAACCCACAAAATATTGCTGAGACATGATTGCAAGAGGGACTTTACCTAACAATTGCAATCAGTATAACCTGGCTTACCCTCAATGAATCGCCAACAATAAAAAAAAAAAAAAAAAAAAAATAGAATAAGATGCTATTAAAAATTTTTTTTAAATAAAGGAAAAATCAGAAAATGAAATAAAAGTCACTGCATACCAATAACATATGGCAGATTAATAAAAGACAATTAAATAAAAAGAAAAGAGTGTTGCATTTTTGACATAGGTGATCATGTCGTCCACACTAGTCTTTTATCTCCTTGCTTTTGATCACAGACGTCTTACTTTCCCCCCCCACTTACGTTGCAGTACTATGCTTTAAAACTTCCGATATTACGTTACACAACATAGACATAGTGTGTACACTGGTGGTTTTTTACTTTTTCCCATCTTAGAAGAAATGTATTTCCCTCCATTTCTAGTTCTTTTCTTTTTCTGACTTACTAAGAGATTTATTTTTCCATAAATAGTTGTCAAACATTGTCAATTTTTTTTCCTGTATCAACTGAGACAAATGTATATTATTCCTCTGCAAATGTGGTCAATTACATTGCTGATTTTTCTAATGTTGAAAAATCCTTATACCTCTGGGAAAAATCCTAATTGAGTTTCGCTTGGTGAAAGGATGTAGTTTTTTTTTTTTTTTAAAGAGATGAGATGTTGCTATGTTGCCCTGCCTGTCTTTGAACTGGGCTCCAGCCATCCTCTGCCTCAGCCTTATGATTTGCTGGGACTACAGGTGATTGTACCCACACCCGATTTAAGGACAACTTAGAGCATCAGCTGCAACATCACATTTTCTGGTACGGCCTTTCTAACCTACCTCTTCTCAAATCGTCTCCTCTCCTTTGCGTTCCCAGGGCACCTGCTTATATCACTGTGGAACTTACAGTGGTCTTGCTTACCGCTATTCCTTTCCTCAGCACAACATCAGATGCAAAAACATGTCAAGATTAGAACACTGCCTTATTTTTGAAACAGCTATTTAACATAATTTACATACCACAAAATCACCTGTTATGAGTTGAAAATTCAATGCTTTTTAGTAAATATACAGAGTTTGTACAATCATCAACACAGACTGATTTTAGAACATTTTCAGCCTAAAACATTCCTTTGTACAAGTTTACAGTCAATTCCTCCTCACTCTCACCTCAGATAACCACTTATCTGCTGTATTCATCTTATAAATTTTATCTTTTCTAGAAATTTAGTATAAATGGAAAACATATAATATGTCGTCTTTTGTGTTAGGCTTCTTCCACTTAGCACAATGATTTTGAGGGTTATCCATGTTGTAGGATAAATCAATAATTCATCCTTTTTATTTCTGCATAATATTCCATTGGATGGATATACCACTATTTGTTTATTCGCTTATGAATAATACTGTTATGAACATCTGTGTACAAGTCTTTGTGTGAACATATGTTTTCATTTCTCTTGGGTAGATTCCTAGGAGTGAAATTGCTTGGTAAGTCACTTGGGAAGTATACGTTCAACATTTTAACAAACTGACAGATTGATTTTCAGACTGGCCATTTATTTCACATCCCCACCAACAACACTTGAGGGTTGGAGTCTTTCTGTATCCTGAGCAACACTTGATCTCCTTTGTCTTTTTGAAAGAAGAAATTGTAGTGGGTGTGTAGAGGTGTTTCAATTTCATTTCCTTAATGAGTAAAAATTTTGATTAGGTTTTCATTTGACAATTAGTTATTTTCATGTCTTTTTTAGTGAAATATATTCAAATATTTCCTTCATTTTAAAATTGGGTTATTTGTCTCCTTGTTGAGCTTTAAGAGTTCTTTACATATCTGTACACATGCTTACTAAGTATTTTCTCCCAGTCTGTGGCTTGGCTTTTCATTTCATTCACTTAAGGCTACCTTTTGAAAGTAAAGGTTTTAATATGAATAAAGCCCAATTTATCATTTTTCTTTTGTGATAGTGTATTTGGTGTCATATCTAAGAACTCCTTGCCTAGCTGAAGGTCATGAAGATTTAATTTATCTTCTAGAATTTTATAAATTTTTGTGTATGACTTAAAGAAAGAGTCTAAGGTTTTTGTTTTGCCTTTGCTTTTTGAACATGTATATCTAATTGTCTTACTATCATTTGTTGAAAAGATGATTCTTTCATCATTGAATTGTTTGGGGATCTTTGTGAAAAATTCCTTGGCCGTAAATGTAAGAATTTATTTCTGAACCTTATGTTCTGATTCATTAGTCTATTTGCTTATATTTATGTCAATATTACACTGTTTTAATTACTGCAACTTTATAATAAAGCTTAAAACCAATAGTGTACATTTTTCAACTTTGTTATTATTTTTAATTTATTTTGGCTATTCTAGGGGCCTTCTCAATTTCCATATGAATTTAGAAACAGCTGGTTAATTTCTATTAAAAAACTAGTGTGATTTTGATAGGAATTGTGCTATATACATAGATCCATTTGGAGAGAATTGCCATTTTAACAGAAGTCTGTCAATCCTTGAAGATGGAAGGGCTCTCATTTATTTAGATCTTCCTTAACACCAATCCTTTTTCCAAGAAAAATAATTAGAAAGGAATGGACATTTCCCAGCCCGTTCTACAAGACCATTATTACTTTAATATCAAAACCAGATAAGGACGTTAAAAGAAAAGAAATCTATGAACCAATATACTTTACTACTATCAATGCAAAAATTCCCAGCAAAATACTAGCCAATCACATTCAGCAATACATAAAAGCGACTATAATCTGTGGGCTACTGGGTTGTATGCAAGAGTACACAGCTGGTACAGCATAGGAAATCCTGCACTATAATGTTTAATAAAAAAGAGGACAAAATTCATCACCATCTCAGCAGTGCAGAAAAAGCATTGGCATCATCCAACCCTCTTTCATGACAAAAAGACTCCGGCAGCTAGGAATTCCAGAGAACGTCCTTAATCTGATGAAGGCCCATTAGAACTCTCATGCTAACGTAATACTTAAGGTGAAAGGCTAGGAGCTTTCTCCCTGAGACCAGGAGGGAGGGGGGCTGTTTGACAGTTTCCCCTTCATCCAACACTGTGCGGAAGGATTTAGCCAAAACTAAACGGAAACAGCAAGAAAAAGCATCCAGGTTGGAAATAAAAACATAAAATTATCTCCATATACAGATGGTATTTTCTTGTAGGTAAAATGATTCCTAAGGAACACGCAAAAAAACTATTTATACTAACAAAGTCAGCTAGGTCAACTCACTAGGTCAACTATACTAACAAAGTCAACTAGGTCAACTCATTAGGTCAACTATACTAACAAAGTCAGCTAGGTCAGTTGCATCTTTATACACTATCAATGAGTAACCTGAAAGTAAAGTTAAGAAAAAAATATTTACAATAGAATCAAAAAGAATAAAACACTCCAGAATAAATTTAACAAAGGAATGTGAAACTCATACACTGAAAACTACAAAACTTTGTTGAAAAAAATTCAAGATGACCTCAATGAATGGGAAGATATCTTGTGTTCATAGTTCACAAGAGGTGATATAGATAGAATTGCTGCACTCCTCATATTGATCAATAATGTGTCAACACAATCTCCATCAAAGTACCAACTTCTTTTCATTTTTTAAATAAACTGATAAGCTGTACTAATGTTCATATGAAAAATGCAAGGAAAGGGAACAGTTAAAGAATGCTGAAAAGGAAAAGTAAAATTAAGGGACTCATTCTTAATGATTTCAAAACTTACTAAAAAGCTACAGTAATCGAGGTGGCATGGTAATTGGATATCCAATACATGTAAAAGAATAATGTTGGATTCCTACCTCACATGTTCACAGAAATTAATTCAAAACAGGTCATAAACCTAAATGCAAAACTAAACTACGACACTCGTAACTATACACAGAATCATTCTTCATGATCTTGATCTTGAGTTGGGCAATGTATTTTTTGCTAGGAAACCTAAAACACAAGCAATGACAGAATTACCTTCCAACTGTACTGCCCAACATTAAGAAAATACTTTTCTAGAAACCATGTCTCTAAAGAAGTGCAAATTATTCTGTGAAATGGGAAGAATTATTTGCAAATTATATACCTGATAAGAAACTAGTATCCAGAACATGTAAGAAGCTCTTAACATTCAATAATACAAAGAAGATACACAAATTAAAAAACAAAAAAAATAGAGACAGATTTGAATATTTCTCCAAAGAAGACTTACAACCATCAAGAAGCACAGGTAAAGATGGTTATCATTAGTCATTAGGAAAAGAAAATATTGTGAAAACCACAGTGAGCCATGGCTTCAAATCCATTAGCGTGTAGGTGAGTGGGAATCCACCCGGAGGGCAGGCAGGAAAGTGCAGTGGTGTGGCTGCTTTGGGTACTGGTTTGAAAGTTCCTCCAAGTGTTCAACACGTCCTTATCCAGCATTCACATTCTTAAATGTGTATGCCCAAGAGAATTCAAAACACATGTCTCTACAAAAACACGGGCATGAGTGTTCGTAGTAGGCCTTAACTGGAAGGCCGAAGGAACCCGAACATCCATCAGACAAAATGTGTTATATCCTTCCAATGGAACATTATCTGGCCATAGAAAGGAATAAAGTTCTGACACCAGCTCCGACATGGATGAAACTAGAAAACTGAGTGAAAGAAGGCAGACTCAGCAGCCATGGATCATATAAATCGATTTGCGTGAAATGCCTAGAGTAGGTGAATCTATAGGAACAGAAGGAGGAGTGATGGTGGGATTTGTGGGGAGGGGGATTGGGAGTGACTGCGATGGGGCTCTTTCTGGGATATTGACATTATTCTAGAATTAGATGGTGTCTTGTAATTTTGTGAATATGCTAAAAAACCATCAAATTGTACAGATTATAGGGGGGATTTGATTATATGTAAAGATATGGCCCATATCTTTATGGACCATAATGAAAAATCAAAAAGCTTAAAGAAAAAACATAAGTATATCTTGAGCTAACCCTGAAGGTCAAAAATATATGAGGGCTGCAGGGACAAGGTGTTATATCTGATTATGAAATTCAGTCCTAAACTGATCAGCTATGAAACATTGATTTATCCTCTGGTCTCCAGATCACAAAATGCAATGCAGTGAAATTTCACATAGTGTATTTATGCTTTAGAAATAATTCTGTCAACTACTCTGTGTGCCGACCGTGGTTTCTATGAATCTGTCAGTTCATTTCTCTCACTAGAAAAGAATCAATCATGTTCCAGATACTGTTTTAGGGGTTAACTTTTCAGAAGCATTTGAAAGCCTGAAAATGAGATATTTTAATATTCTAATCTTTTTTTTCTTCATTTAGCCCAAATCAGGGAAGTTCTAGGCTCCATTACCTTATCACCCCTCACTGCTGAGGCCTTGTCTCGGTCTTGGCTGGAAGGACTTCAAACGTACTGTCCTTTTCTGAGCGGAGCCCCTGTCGTCCGCGGAAGGGGGCTGCACATTAGCAACTCCTTTTCCATTCAGACTTCGCTGGAGTAGAGCCAGTGTATTTCCAGTACTCAATTTCCTCAGCCCTGGGGCCTGGGTGAGACAAATTCCACCCTGGTTAATTTTAGAGAAGAAGTTCGTTACTAAGCGGTTTCCGATCTGCTCAGCCTTCATTTTCAAACTTCTAATTCTTTTACAATGTGTTAAATAATTAGTTTCAACAGTGTGCTTATTGGCATATTGTAAGTTGAACATATAACTTTAATTTCTGTTTTTTAGTTTCACGTATTAGTTTTGAACCTCTTCTGGAAAAATTTAAACATATCTTTGTATATTTCGAGTCCTTGTTTGTGGAAACTGTGCCCTTGGCTGTCTTGTAACTAACAGACTGTCATCTTTGTGGGCCTGCCTTTTTCTTAGGGGAACAATGGTGATGGGTGGCTCTTTACCTAGCCCTTGTTTTGGGCAGGACACTTTAGACCCACGCTGACATCCGATTCCATCTTGTCCTGGATGCTTCACGAAATTTACTATCTGAGCATCAATTTTTTGATTGTGGTTTGTAAAATAAGAATAAGAATATTTGCCTCACAGGACTATTGATTTTCTTCTTCACTGTATAATCTTCAGAGTAAAACTTTTTCTTCACCACAAAACAAAAGACAAGGTGTCTGTATTCAAGTCACAATAAATGTTGACGTGTGTGTTGTGGGTGGCGTTCCTTTTCCTGGCTGCACTCCAGGCCGAGGACTAGGAATTCTGTCCTCCCTGCTCCACCTGCCTGTCTCCACACAGCTCCTGCCAGGACCCCGAGCGCAACCTCTCTCCGGCACATCATTTCGGTCAGTACACATTTATTGGGATTTGGGAATTGGACTTTAGAAGACAAAGATTCAGCTAGAAGCCATTTTTTTTTTTTTTTTTTTCAAAGAGAGGAAGAGAAGCAGTGATTCTTACAAAGATGCTGAGGGTGATGACACGAGTTGTAGTAAACGAATCATCACAAGTGGGGCGGCTGCTCAGCGGCCCAGTCTGTTCTTTGCTGCTGCTCGGGAGTAGCCCCACCAGCCGTCTTCTGGATGTCCTGTTCTTGGTGGCTTGGTCCAGTTCAAAGGTTCAGAGCAAGTCCCTGGTTGTTTTGCTATTTCTCTTGCAAGTTTGCAGGTCTGCAGGAGGAAGGGCTTTGCAGCCATGCTGGAATCGAAGAGACACCATCCTGTTTGTGACATGTTCGTGCGGTCTTTGCCAACTTCCTCTGGGATGGTGGCAGCCTCCTCTGCCCAGCCCCTTCTCCACGTGCCCCATGCTTCCCTTCCCAGTTGTTTTTGCCTTTCTACCTGTGCAATGAGGCCCCCGCTGCACTGTCTCTTGGGCTGTTTCCCTCAACCTTCCCTCCTTTCATCTCCTTCTACTGTGACTGGACAAACATTTCCACCTCCTGACACTAGATTTGTTTTTTTCTTTTTTTCTGTTTGGTTGGTTGAGCTTTTCCTGAAAGAATTAGAAAAATGGAGAGAGGGACATGGCTGAGGAAGAGAATAGCCTTGGGCTAGAGGCACAGATGGTCTAGTAATGGGGTGCTGGGAGGGGAGGAAGAAAAGGACGGAAGGATCTCTGTCTCCAAGACAGCGTCCACAGCGGGCAGCAGCACTACCAGGAGTTATTGTAACGGAGGCATCACGTAGCTTTGGAGTTTGAACCAACACGAGGAAAGGAGAGGAGAGAAGGGAAGGGGAGCAGAGAGGCAGGGTGTGAAGATTTTTAGGATGATTACAGTGAACTGTGCATCTGCTCTTTGAGATCCAGGTAAAGAACATCCTCCCCTTCTGCTAGCGTTGGTTGTTCAGATATTGTTCAGGGAGGCACACAGCCCTGAGACTGAACCCAGGAGCCTACCAGTCCAAGATGCTGATACAGATTGCAATCTCCTGCATGGAGTTATTATGAATACTTCCCTATATTAGTAAGCACATGCTATTATAAAAACAAAAAGCAAAAAAAGGGGGTAAGTCCTATTTTGATCAAAGTGTATTTCAGCAAAAATGCAATGAGGGAGTTTGAAGTTTTTGGAGGACTCCTGTGTGGTGGGAATCCACGCCAGCACCTGAATTTATCTTTTCCATTGAGTGAGTTCATTGAGAAAGTTACTTGAATATAACAAGGAAAGCTTCTTTGACAAACAGTTGATATTGCCCATACACCAACATATTTGAGAAAAAACGCCAGCCATGGGCCAAGAAATGCAGTCACAGATCTTTCTCTTATAGTTTTGCAAGGGCCACGGGATTGTAGACAAAAGGTTATGTTCTTGTCTGTCTTCATCATTATTATTATAAGAAATTAATATCACCCACCTTATCTAGGAATGCTGCAAGGGTCTTGACCCGACCCAAGCTATGAACTCCAAACTGAACTGAACCACATTAATTTCCCAAACCATCAGCTGAAACTGAAACCACACCATAATTACAGCTGAAATGTATACCGAAATGATGTCTTCTAAAAACTTGGCTTGGCTTGATGTATTTCGAAAGGTAATTAAGGTATGTAAAAATGCCTCTGACCGGTCGGTCATCAGAGCTTTATTTGTAATATGAGACAAAGCACATGCAGTGTGACCAAAATAATTAAAGAAGAGAAAAACCATCCCAGAACTTCACATGACTGAGCTATCAATTTCCAGACTGTGTAGCTGGTGGGGCGGAGGCGGGCATGGCTGTGCCTGGACTATCTGCATTTGATCTCCAGGAGCCAGGCCTCTGGGGGAGTGGGGAGGTGGGGAGAGACTGGGGGAGCACAGGGCTGGGCCAGCTCCTGGGGGCAGAATGAGGAGAGAGAGGATGACTACAGGGGTGGGATTTCCTAGGCTGGTCAGCAAAAGATCTAAAGGTTTTCTCAAACTGATGAAAAAGAAATATGCCAGATCCTAAGTGACCCCTTGCACTGTCTTTACAATAATTTAAAAATGGAATTAGAAACTCACCTCAATTCACTTCCCTTTGGTATACTGCATTGGGTTTAGAGTTCAAATGCGTCCATCATTCAGGTCACGGGCAGTGCAGGGAAAAGACAGACACACACCTGCCTCTTGTTTCCTGCCCAGGGATGGAAGAGCTTACCACCCTCCACCCGTGGGGGCCTGTGTGGGCTTCCACCCCACTCCCGGATTGGGGTTTGAAGACTGCAGCTGCATAATTTAAACATCACTTGGCCTGGCAGAGAGTAAATACTTGGAGGTTGGGCACCCCTCATCTAAAAATCTGAAATTTGAAGTGCTCCAAGGAGCAGAATGCCACAAGTGGGAAATCCCACAGATAGTGCTTAACACACACTGTGTTTCTTGTACAAGATTATTAAAATATTGTATAAAGTTACGCTCTGAGTATGTATCTAAGGTGTATATGAAACACAAATAATTTCATGTTGCACATACTTACTCATTACATATGTGCAAATGTTCTACAATCAAAAAACATTCCTGAATCCAAAATGCTTCTGGTGCTCAGCATTTGGGGTAAAGGATACTACCCCTGTAACAGTTATTGAATGACCTAGGGAATGCATGAATGAATAGGACCTCTAGAAATTTCACAAAGGAAGAGTTAAAGAGTGTTTTGTTGGGATCTTTTTATCCCATCCCAAGAGCAGGGCCCAGACAGACAGGCATCTACTAGCCTGTCCTCCCTTACCCCTTAGGTAAAAAGAGAACAAAGATTGCTGTTGTGGGAGGAGGAGACTGGCTGTGGGGATGCGAGGAACTGACCTCACTCAGGAGGTAAGTAACAGATGTCATCAGGGAGGCCCAGGTCCAGAAGCTGATACACACTGCCCCTGGCACACGGAGTCTCTGTTCAGCTTGTGACAGACATGAGATAAGAATCCATAAAATGCCTTTTTTTTTTTTTTTGAAGAAATGTTGAAATACTAGAATCAAAGGTTAGAGGAAAACACACACACGAAATCATAATACAAAAGCAAAAGAGCAAACATCTTGACTCTGCACTGGACAGGGGTAGGTTGCTGTCCGTTGCTCTGGAGGTGTCTTCCTACTGCCACGGGCACTGAGCTTAGCCAAGGAGCTTGGCACTGGCAGCAGCTGGAGTGCACCCTGCTGTCACCAGGAGCAGCTACACTTCCCACAGAGGCAGCAGGGAATTCAAAGTCTTCACCTGATGCCAAGAACTTTGGAGCCCAGAAAAGATCTGAAATAACGTCTTGAAAGTCCCAAGGAAGCAAGATGATTTTGAGACCTGCGAAGGCCGGCAATCATTTCAGAACACGAGGTACCATGTGCACAGACTCATAACCCGCTCAGGTTGTTCTGATATTGGTTTGTGCTGTTAGAACAATAAAATGATTTGAATAATTGAAATTTGCAAAGGCCATGATAGAATAGTTAAAATGAACAACGATAGGTTTCTTCAGCGTCTTTTCATTTCTAATTCAGAGCAGAAAATGAGAAAGCGCATTAGGTCGATGGTTATGAACTAATTAGAAGGCAAACTAGAAGCAATTCCATTTTAAAATAAGTTGTGCAAAGAATATAGACTATCTAAGGGGTCTGTGAACATTCAGACTTACAGCCCTGGGGGTAAGCCAGCTGACTTGGGCTTCCACCCTAGAGCTTACACTCGAGAGCAGCGCAGCACTGTGAGTTTAAACTCTGTGAATCCTGCTTTACCAGTCGGTAGCATATGTGTAGTGTAAGTTCCTCACAGGCTCCTGTTAAAAGATTCTGTCAGAATGCCGCGCATGGTGCTGGTCAGAGGGTCTGTGCTGAGTACTTTTTATCTGCATCTGACTTCAGATCAGGGGAAGCCAGAAAGAAGAACATCTCACTGGACAAAGAAAATTAAAATCAGCTGGTTAGACCCTTACCCTGCATTCTAGGAATTCCATGCTTCTCCATGCTAACCTTCATTAAATATTCATGGCATTGGCCATCGCTCCTGAACCTGCCTTGGGACCCTGGAAGAGAAGCACTTCCTGTGTTTGCACCACTTGAATGATTACCTTGAGTGTGGATGCTGGTGATGCCCAGTGGAAAAGCAGGTGAGGACTGAGAAACGGCGGAGGCTCGGTCAGAGTGGGTCACATCAAGGGCATCTGGCCTGGGAGCCAGGACACCCAGACACCTTCCTTTCCCCGCTCAGCAACCACATCTGTATTTTCCTTCCCTATGTTTCCAAGGGGAACACAGGGCTCTGCCTTCATTTTAGTAGAAGGTTCATCCTGCCCAGAGGAGATCCAGTCTTTGCAACCACAGTGAGTGGGTCCTCCCATGTTCCTGCAGCTGCTCTCAGAGGATCACAGGGAAAGAAGACAGCCACATCCCACACTTGCAAATAGCCACAGTTTTGCAAAGACACTGAAATTGGCTTATCTTGTCTTCACAAAGACACCTTCATCAATGCACAAAATATGCGTATTGGGAAAGGCAGAGTTAGCAGACTGAAGTATGTTTGCTGCTTCCTTGAGTTCCTCTCATGCCTAGTGCTGGGGGATTAGCCCAAGACGTGAGGAATCAGGAAGATGACCACAGAGAGATCCCCGGTGGTGACTCCGCACTGTGCCTCGTGCTCCCATGGCCTACCCTAACAACGTTCTGCACGTTGCAAAGCTCAATGGTAAGGGCTCTTTCATTTGATTCAAGTTTGAGTATTATTTTGCATTCTTGAGAGGCTTGTTGAGTGAACAGAATAGCATTTCTATGAAGGAAGGATAATTTTTCCATTTTTCATTAACAAGACAGAATCAGTTCAGGGAAAGAAGTGTGGGACCGAGCATGCCCTGTTTGCCCAAAGCATCTATTGTGCTCTAGATGCTGCTTTGCACAGGATTCCTCATTTAGTTTTTTTAACAACCCTGAAGGATATGTCTTAGTCTTTTTGGCATGCTTTAATAAAAGTATCAATGACTCAGTGGCTCACCAACATCAAAAATTTATTTCTCATAGTTCTGGAAGTTGAAAAGTCCAAGTTCAAGGCAGTGGCACATTTGGTGTCTGGTGAGGGCCCTTTCATCACATGCCACCTGCTTTTGGAATCTTCACGTGGTGCAAGGCATGATGGAAGGTGTGGTGCAAGGGGTGGTAGAAGGGAAAACAAGCCCTCTTGGGTCTGTTCATTTATTAGGATTTCATCCCCCTCGCCTAATCACCATCCAAAAGGCACCACCTCTAAAAACCATCCACCTGGAGTTAGGATTTTAAAATATGTATTCTAGGGAAGCACACTCAGGGCACAGAATAGGGAGTACTATTATTATTATTATTATTATTACTATTATATCATAGCTGTGTACATTAATGCGATCATGGGGCACCATACACTGGTTTTACAGACCATTTGACACATTTTCATCACACTGGTTAACATAGCCTTCCTGGCATTTTCTTAGTTATTGTGTTAAGACATTTATATTCTACAT
>CAUYPK010086021.1:0-16502 GCA_963574355.1 Loris lydekkerianus | reverse complement strand
GGTGTTGGAGGAGGTTATGGTTGAGGATGAGGTGATGGTGTTGGAGGAGGTTATGGGGTAGGAGGAGGTGTTTTATGAGGAGCAGGGAATGGAGGAGGAGCAGGGAATGGAGGAGGAGCAGGGAACGGAAGAGCAGGGAATGGAGGAGGAGCAGGGAACGGAGGAGGAGCAGGGAATGGAGGAGGAGCAGGGAACGGAGGAGGAGCAGGGAACGGAGGAGAAGCAGGGAATGGAGGAGGGAACAGAGGAGGAGGGAATGGAGGAGGAGCAGGGAATGAGGAGGAGCAGGGAATGGAGGAGCAGGGATCAGAGGAGCAGGGATGAAGGAGGAGCAGGGATGGAGGAGGAGCAGCACAGCTGTTGGGGTGTTTCTGATACCCGCTCAAACCCTTTGATTTCCACGTGAGGGTCTGGAGGTTACAGAAGTAAACTCGTTGCTATGACAAGAGTACATAGTGACTGAAGGGACTGGACTAAAATCTGGATAACCCAACGACAACTATCCGCCTGCTTTCCAAGGGAGCCTAGTATTTTATTCTCAGGAAGTTGACACATGTAACGTAGGGACAGGGTTTCTGGAAGCCTGAGAAAGAGTTCCTTCTCTAGCCCCATCACTGTCCACTTGTCAGCCACAGCTTAATGTAGATGACCACGTGTATAGCATTGACATGACATATGGTCACAATCCGACAAGATGAAATTTGACAACCCTTTACGTAAAGTGTTATACTTATTCCCAGTTTGAAAACATCAACTTTCTAAGGTCTAACTTGTACAATGTAGATGCCAAATCAGCTAAAACAAACTCTGTAAATGTGCTGATAATATCATTTAACATTTATTGAGAGTACACCGCAAGCCAAATACTCCTTAAAGTACTCTTCATGTATTAACTCATTTTATCTAACTGGCAGGCCAATTCATTATTTCTATGCTCATATTTTCTCAGGGGAAACTGAAGTTCAGATAGGTTAAGTAACTTGTCTAACATCACACAGCTAGAAAGTGGACGAGCTGCAAAGACATTTGATCTTAGTGTCCAAGCTCCTAAACACCAACCATCTTGGTGGCTTCTTTTCCTCCCAAGGTTACTGTGAAGCCCAACTATGACACGGCAAAGCAGAAAACAAATATTTATCATTTTGCCACAAAGTAATGAAACTGCTGTCAATAACTCACATGTGGCTTTTGTCATTTTAGAGTTCCATACCCTTTCCCAGAATAATCTACTTCAACACGAATAGTTTGTAGATTTCTAAAACACCAATACAGCTTTATAAAAACACTTACAAATTTTTATAAGAATGTCCAGAAGCTAAGAACAAAGTCAAAGATGACAGAAAATGACGAGACCAGCATATAAAGTGCTAAGAACACTAGACGTGGACTTTCCATTTTCAAGGTCAAGGGTGAAACCATCCTTCATCCTGTGGAAAATGTTCACATAGCAACTTCAATACTTTTAAGGAAAAGTGCTTCTAGCAAATAGGCAATAACAGGCTGAGAAACGACAAAGTGAATGAACTGACGAGATCCAGATTTATGAAGCACAGTGAACGCCAGGTCCTGGTAACTTGCACGTGACCTTGTGGCCATCCACAGAAACACCCCCACGAGACACGACAGGGTTATTTATCTGTGGATGATCATGCACGAGTCCTGAAACGATTGTGGTAACCGAATGCCTCACAGTCCCTCACCCAACCCCTACCCCTCTTAGAAATGCCCAAGTCATTAAACTAACTCAACTATATGACAAGTACTCCAAATCCAGTTTTTTGAAACCAGACTTGAGTAGAGCAAATACCATTAAAATTCTTTCTTTCTTTCTTTTTTTCATTAAATCATAGCTGTGTACATTAATGTGATCATGGGGCACCATACACTAGCTTCATAGACCGCTTGACACATTTTCATCACGCTGGTTAACACAGCCTTCCTGGCATGTTCTTAGTTATTGTGCAAGAGTCAGTGGCTCCCAATTCTGCCAAGTGGTCTCTTTCCTGAAGGAGAACCTCGATCTTTGGAACCATAGCCTGATTTTACCTCGGATTCTTTTCCCAGGACTGCCACAACAAAGTGGCACAACTCTGGATGACTTAAAGTAACAGGAATTTATTATCATTCCTTTCTGGAGTCTGAAAGTCCCAAATCAGAGTATCAGCAGATACATGCTTCTTCTGCAGACTGCAGGTGACCACCTGTCTTTGGTTTTTCCCAGCTTCTGGTGGATGCTGGCAATTCCTGGCATTGCTGGGTTGGTGGCACCATGTCTCCAATATTTGCCTCCAAGGATGTTGTTAGGGCTCCATGTCCCTAAATGGCACCTTGGCACACCAAGTATTTTTTAAGCTGAAGGAAACTGAGAAAACTTCAGAAACAGGAAGGTCTCTCTAACCATCTCCCACCCCCTGTCTCTGTTGAAGACCCTCATGTGACAAGTGTCTTGCGTTATATCTAGAGAAAGGAATGATAAAGGAAGAGGCCAAGAACAATCGAAACAAACTGGTGGTGGCAAGTTCCAAGTTCATTACCATTAGTCTATTACACTCTTTTGTCCTATTTTACTCTTACCTCACTGTCAAATTTTCACCGCATCTAGCATAAAAATACAGTTTTCTCTTGGTTTGGGGGTGCTCTTTATTTCTGAAGACTCTTGTGTCACATAAAACTTTAGTTAAATAAATTTGTATATTTTTCTCTTGTTAACCTAGCTTTTGTTATAGGAATCTTAGCCGTGAGCTTATGACGAGCAAGGAAAATACATAACTTTTCTCCCCTACAATCTCTCCCCTCCACATCAAAGCCTCTGTGTCCAAATTTCCCTCTTTACATAAGGACACTCTTCACTGACTTGGGACCCACCCTCAGGCAGAATGACCTCATTTCAACCGTATTATATCTACAAAGACTCTATTTCCCAGATAAGGTCACATTCTCAGATAGGGGGCGAGGGGTTAGAACCACAGCACATCTTTTGGGGGCACAAAATTCCATTCCTAACACAGCTATAAAACAAAGTGTGTGGGCAGTCATCTGAAAGACTTCTTTGAGCTTCAAAGTCCTGGGGTCACTCATGTTTTTACTGAGTTTGCTCACGTTTTTCAAATCTGACACATTTGTTTATAGCAGTAAGCCCAAGAATCAGACCAATCCTAGCTCTGCGCTACCAACTGGGTGGCCTTGGGCTAGTCTGCTATGTTTCCCGAACCCCAGTGTCTGCCCAGAATCGCAGTGGTTGCTAAGGGATCTAACATGCCAGCAGGACCTGGAGACCAAGCAGACTCGAGCTCTCTGTTAACGCTCTTCTTCCCACCTTTTTACTAGGGAGGGAGGGGACTCGCATCTGTGAATGATTCTAGGAGTCTCTCTAACAGTGATGTCCAAGAACGAAAGTGAAAGGTAATGGCTTCAATTAAAATTCACCATTTCCCTCAGAACAGAAGAAAGTCATGGACCAACAGAGTAAATTTCTGCTGTAGAAATAATGCCCAGATAGAGAAAATAGAAGAGAAATGTATGCCCTTAATCAATTTTTTTTTATATATAAATACAACTCCATCATCGGAGTTCCTTTGCATGAATCTATCCCCTTCCTGGATAATTCTCAGTAATTTCCAGCAGCAGCTACCCCTGTGTGGCTGAGCCCCAGAGGCAGGCTGGCTATCTGGAAATAGCATCCATCCCACACATCTCTTCCCAGTGGGTTCGCAGGACACATAGCAGCACCCTGAGCCCTGCAGAAGGACCGGCCCTCTGAGCTGAGCCCCGCCTGTGAGCTGCCTGCAAGCCTGGGGTGAGCTCCCAGGAGGAGCAACAGCACCACTGCCTTCCCAACTCAGCAAGCCGTTCACCAAAGCTTCCCACCCCTGCCTGTAATTCACTTTTATTAAACACACACACCTTAAAATTCTTTCCCACGTAACAATCATGTTAACTCAAAGATTCAAATCTGTCAAAGTTGGGGTAAAACACATGCTTTTTCCTAATACTTACTCTGTCCTTAGGAACTTGACTTAATTTGGAGGTCAAATTACTTCCTGTTACTGGTGGTGGCACCAGTTTCTACTTACATCTGTTTTTATTTTGAGACAGAGTCTCACTCTGTCACCCTCAGTAGAGGGCCATAGTGTCATAGCTCACAGCAACCTCAAACTCTTGGGCTCAAGCAATTCTCTTGCCTCAGCCTCCCAAGCAGCTGGGACTACAGGTGCCTGCCATAATGCTCAGCTAGTTTTTCTATTTTTAGTAGAGACAGAGTCTGGCCCTTGTTCAGGCTGGTCTGGAACTCCTGAGCTCAGGTGATTCCCCTGCCTTGGTCTCCCAGGGAGCTAAGATTACAGGTGTGAACCACCATGCCCAGCCTCTACTTAAGTCTTCACTATCCTATGAGGTACCCAAAGATGGGGACCTGGGACACAAGTCTAAGTTCCCACACCCCTACCAGGGCCCTGGCTGTGTCCCTAAGCACCACATACTTAGCAGGGATGCCAAAGACCTGAGAGAGCCTTAATCCAGATACAGGATGCAGAACTCCCATCTCATCTTAAGGATTTTTCTTGCCCCTCTTACATCTACTTTTACTCTAAGGACAAGACAACCCACATTTTTATCCATGAGCAGGCTGGCATTAGCAGGAGCAGGCTTTGGAGCTGCCTAAGCACTTCAAGGAAAGAAACTCAAAATAATCTCTTCCTGCTAGTTTCTAGAGAAAGCTGTTCAAAACAGAATCCGATGAGAAATTTGCTGCCAGCCAAGTCCTCTCCAAATACTAGAGTTGAGAAAACGATAACTTCATCCTCACTGATTCTGTTTAAAGTTTTGTTATTGTTTTATTCTCTTTTATTTCTACCGGATGGATGTGATTTCAAGTATTCAGAGGGCCTTCAAAATACTGCAGTCATAGGGAAGCGAGAAGTAGCTGTGGGTTCCTTCCCTTCTAAATGTTATTTCATGTTTATTTATTATTATTATTACTATTTCATTAATAGTAATACTTGTGTATACATACGCACATTATATATATATCTGGAGAGAGAGAGAGAGACACACACATTTTGTTTTTAGTTAACAGTAGCAACTGTTACTATTATATATATATAACACATATATATGTTACTGTTTTATATATATATATATATATATATATATATATAAAAAACACAGATTATATATATATACATTTTGTTTTTAGTTAACAGTAGCAACACCTCCATAGCCTCTCATCTTGGACAGGGTCCTTTGCCAAGGGCTAAATGGAAAGAGATCCTACAGAGTCTTCCACGTTAGGTCAATGGCTCTCAATGGGGGCTATTCCCCCATGGGGGACACTTGATGTCTGGAGACACTTTGATTGTCACGTCTGGAGGGAGGAGTGCTCAGGCAGTAGAGATGCCACTAAACATGTTATAATGCAGAGAATAGTTCCCTACAGCAAAGAATTATCCGACCCCAAATGTCAACAGCATCAGGGTTGAGAAACTCTGAAATTGGTACTTACATGCACAAAAGCACCCAAATAAAACCAAGCCACAGGAAAGCAGAGCCCGAGTCCAGCTCAGCAGGGAGCTCGTTCTCTCTGGCTGCATGGCCCAGCCTGAGCAAGCCCCCTGCACCCTCGGAACCCCACTCTCTTCCACCCCAGCCCGCTGTCGTGAGCTGATCAGTGGGGACACACACAGCCTCCTTGGGGACATAACGACAGTGCAGGAAATTTCCCTTTGTCCTTGTTCATTTGGTGCACATTCACACAGATGCGAAGGTCATCGCTGAATTTAAATAACCCCCTGTGATAAATCTGCATGAGCCTGATTTGTTCTACTGGACTTGTTGGATTCAATGAACACAATTTAATGTTCTATAGGACAAGGCTTCCTTTCACGGCTGGAAGAAGGAGCAAGGGTGATTTACAGTTTCATACATACTCACTCGCTACATTATCTGCTTTGTGCCTGAACTTATGAATATCAACGCATCATCCGGCGGCCTTTCCTACCCGTTCAGGAGAATTTACCTTTCCATCAGGAAACACCAGCCCATCCAGAAAGAAATAAGGGGTAAGGGACAGTCGCAGGAGCTTTCCAGGGTTCATTCTGAAGGGAAAGCACCAATATGTTGGCCCTTGTCCCTCACCTTGCATTTTTTTTCTTTAAATCTCTGTATTTATAAAGGGTTCTGTTTTCCTAAAAAAGACAGGTTTCTGTGTGAAAACATAAAGTTTAGCTTAAAGATACCAAATTATCTTTGAACCCCATTACGAGCTAACACTTTTGTATAACGCTATACTATTAATAATATCAAATAATGTTTGTTTATTCATTAAAGTCGGTCTGAACTCCACTTAATAACAGATTCTGCTTGAGTCTGTGTCTTTGGAAATAATACAAGTGTATCCAAACATTATGTAACCCTAATTTTTTATCAACCACAATTTGTAGGAATTCATTTGATGCTTTGCTCACAGATCATTAAAGAGACAGAATTTCATTTTTCCCCTCCATTTCATAAAGCAGAAAGCACAGGCTATAATATAAGAATTGATCCGGGGAGTGGGTGGAGAGCACACTGAGAGTGAACATGTTAGATTCTTTACAAAGTGGGCTGCCTTGTCCTCAGACGTACCTGTGTCTCATATCCCTCAGCACCTTGGTATCTTCCTCTTTTGTTTTTCTCTCGGTTAACTAAAGTTTAGAGCAGTGATTTTCAACCAGGGAGCCCCAGCACATGGGTGTGCCGAGAAAATTTGTAAAAGTCATTAATTAAATTATTTTCAGAAGAAGTTCAAAGCACAATAAGTATATTCTTTTTTTAACCTTTTTCTTTTTGTCAACATAATGTAAGTGTGCCATAGCAGTTTAACTATAGGTTCAAGCGTGCCATGAGATTAAAAAAAGGTCAAAAAACACTGGCATGGAACCTTGCTCCCTAGGTTCTCGGAGAAGCAGCACCATCGCCAGAGAACTTGTTAAAAATGCAAACAACCAAGCTCCACCCCAGGAATCTGTGGTCCAGCAAGCTCCCCAGGTGAGTATTCTGAGGCTGAGGTGTGGTCTGGATCTCTTTCTCTGTTACCTCTCGCTGTAACACCCTCTGTGGCTTATACCATATACCGAAAGTCAAGCTGACACTACATTATTTGGAGCTGATTAAAAATCTAAGGACAACCAATATTTTAATATGCTACCACCTCCCTTAAAATGTCTATACCCCAGGTAATCAATAAAGGGAGAATCTAAAGTTTCTCTGCAGCAGACACATTTTTGAAGATAATTTCTTCTTATCAAAGCACCTGGAACAGGGGCAGCTGGTCTACCGACACATAAAGTACACTTTGCTGAGGTTTATCTCATGATGCTGTCAGAAAGCCAAAGAAAGCTTAGCGTCACCTCTACTCGAATACAGATGGAGGTGCCAGTGAGCAAACATGGGTCAAGGGAGACAGAGAAACTGCAGAAAGAAATCTAGAAAATCCAAGCCCTGGATAATGGACCATTGATAGGTCCCTACAGCAAGGGTCCCCTCCTGATACAGACTGAAGACGGCACGTGCTAATCCTGGATCTATGCTTTACAGAGGCAGGGAAAGAGTGACGGGGCTTATGTATGTTTTTTCTTCCCCCACTAAAATAATTATTTCAAGAGGTAGGCCTCTCAGAAGGAAGATAATTAAAAAACCAAGGTCCTCAGGAATGGGTTAACAAGCTGTGGTATATGTACACTATGGAATACTATTCAGCCATTTATAAAAATGTATTAACATTAACCTTTACTAAGGTTAATATATTAACCTGGATGGAAGTGGAAGACATTATTCTTAGTAAAGCATCATAAGAATGGAGAGACCTGAATCCTAAGTACTCAATTTTTATATAAGGATAATTAATGACAATTAAGGTAACTGGTGGGGGTGTGGGAAGGGGAGAGCAGAGAGAGGAAGAAGGAGGGAAGGGTGGGGAAAGGAAGAGCAGAGAGAGGGAAGGAGGTAGGTAGGTGGGGCCTTGGTGTGTGCCACACTTTTGGGGGCAAGACACGATTGCAGGAGGAACTTTACCTAACAAATGTAATCAGTGTACCTGGCTCATTGTACCCTCAATGAATCCCTAACAAAAAAAAAAAAAAAAAAGAGAGAGAGAGAGAGAAAAACAAACAAAAAAACCCCACTCATACTGAAAGTTAAGAAATGGTGAGATTACAATCAATCGTGAAACATGAAGTTATAAAAATCTAAAAATGAACCTAATTTTGGATGTGTCCTATGCCCTATTACAGTGGTTTAAATACTTTTAACCAGGTAAATGTTTTTCCAAATGAAATTTGCTCAGAGGTTCAAGGTGTGAAAAGGAAAACACCAGAGTTTATCTGGTGAAGCAACAGGCACGAATCCCCTCTCTGGTTTTCTCAGCACCGTGAAATGGCGTCTTTGGAAACCATTGGTGTTCTTGGAAATGCTTTATTTAGCCACAGGATTCTCATTCACAGTATGCTTCACAAAGACGCCTGGTACCAACAATCTATAAAGTGGGCATTGTCTATGGAAGCACTGGGGCCTGGGGGCCCATTGCTCCAGTGCCACCAGTTTTGGAAACGTTTGATCTCACTCACTCTTTCATCCAATGCAAGAATAACTTCTAAGCATTTTTGACCAACTCTCACCTACTGACTGTCTCTCTCTCTCTCTCTCTCTCTCTCTCCCCTTAAAGAGGCAGTGCACTCTGAGGGTTCAGCCTTTGTAGCTGTTGAGAATATAGCATGAGGTGGGGCTGGAAGTGCAGTGCCCGCAGTGTGGACCCACTGTCTTGTCCTTGGAGCCTCTCTCAGATTCAGCTGCCCTCTCTCATCCATGGTCGCTCCCCCTGTTTGGGGACAGCTGTCATGGCCCCTCTATATCTTCTCTCCAGTGCAAATATTGCCAATTCCTCAATTTTGTTCAATCCCCTAATTATGCCAGCTGGACTAGCTACATTCATGGACAAAAGTTGTTTGTCCATATCCTTGTTAATATTTGTTACTGAGATTTGAACCTGGCCCTTCTGACCTGGTCTCCTCCACCCATTTTCAGTAGAAGCATTTCTAGGCCCAAACACATTCTTTAGGAAGACAACTATAGTTCATTTTATTGAAGAGCTATTGTTTATCGAACCTGGAGGCTGGGCTTGTAATTCTTGCCCAGAGGGGATGCTGCCATAAAGTTTCTTCTCTGACCACTTTGTGTCTTTTCCAGTTTTCTTTACCTTTTTTACTCTATCTTCCTATTTTAATTGCTGCGAACTGCCTATCAGCACCCTTGATAATTATTGCAATGGCTCGATAACATTCTAAGTTCTTAGCAAACTTCACTGTGTGGTAATTAAACAGGGACTAGATTTCACCACTAAATTTTTCACTGACCAGTGAAGGAGGCTTTCTTGGGGCCAAACATTTGGTAATCAAGCTAGAACTGTGGAAAAGTCTTAAGTCTGTTCAAAGAAGTTTTAGCTTCTTCACAGTTATGTGATCCACCAAAAATAAATAAATCAGTATATTGTAGAATTTTCAAGTTAGGGACTTTGGCCTTTTACAATACAGTCATTCGACACCTTTTTAGCACCCCACATGGGGATATTTTGAACTAATCAGACACTGGAATTACATTAAACAGTTTGGAAGAGTTTGTGAGCATAGTAGCCGCTGAGCAGGGTGTTACTGCTTTTTTATTCAAAGGCCCACATGTGTAAAAATATTTGCTCTCATTTTCAGCATTCTTTCCCCGGTCTCTGTGGATTTGTGAGTTTTGAGACACAAAGGAAGGGAAAAAGGAGCAAACATTTTCTACAGCAAGTAAAAAACTGGCGATACTGGAACCATCTTTCCCCCTAGGGTGACTATTGGGGTCTTCTACTGAGAATCCGTAGCAGAAAAAATAGCAGTTAATCCATCTCCCTTTTGCAATTGTTACATTTCTGGGATCACACTGTGTGGTAATGTTAAAAACCTTTGAATGGAAATTGCTGCCCTTAGTGGGGTCATGATGCAATCCTTCTCTGTCATCAGAGACACCTTTTGCTTCCCACCCAGTTTTCATAACTCTAAATCAATAATCACATGAGTGGCAGAGCTAAATGGGATGTCTCCAAATAACAAAATCCAAGAAGGGAAAGCCCGTTTGCGAGCTTGGCTAATACTCAGAAGTTGTCTCGTTGGTCCGGCCATCCTCCTCCATCTCCCCACCTACTGTCAGGCCAGGAACTAGCCAATGGAAGCAGAAGTCACTTTGTGATTTTATGTGTAACGAGCTGCATAATGCCAGCATTTAGAATGCACATCTAGTTTTCAGTATGTCAAATCTAAAACTTTGCATCATAACATTACAATAAATCAGAAGGAACAAGATCAGTGCAAAACAAATGTTGGGGGGTAAAAATATTGAAAAAGTTTCTGAAGTTATGTTGAAATGTTTTTTTGCTCGGTTGGTTATCAACAGACGGCTTCATGTCTTGAGTAATTTAACCAAAGCCAAACTGTACTTGTATAAAACATTACTATTTCCTGTTTTTGTGTCTGGCTTAGATGACTCTGTCTTCTGCTTTCTAGTTTGATTTCTCATCTCACCCTTACGGCTTCTTTGTTGGGAGTCGATACTGGTTGCCCTCCTTGTGGGTGAACTGATACCCCTTAAATTAGAGGGTGCTGGGGACACTTAGAAAGACAGAGAACTTGAAGTGGAGAGGAAGTGTGATGAAGAAGGAAGAGCCTGTCTTTTTGGAATACTCCTGGGGTACCCCAGCCAATCCAGGAGGTCCTTGAGAACTACAGGCTGAGAATTAGCTGTGGAGTTCAATGAGTAAAGTGAGTAAAGAGCTGACACTGGTTATATGATTATTACGCAGGACACTAGTTTAAATTTTTACATGCGTGAGCTTCCTTAATGCACACCGTGACATGGTGTTATTACTGGCAGACAGCAGAGCAGTCTGTATAAACCCACTTCTACTAGAGCAGGTCTGCCCTGAGCAAGCTGTGTGCTGGGTGAGCTGGAGGGGGAGGATTGCTTCAGCCCTCAGTGACAGAGATTTCTAATCTGGGATATCAAAGGACAACCATCAGCCCCCACTGTTTCTATCCTCTTTACAGATAAGACGACAGAGGTTTCAGAACTCACTCACAGACCACGGTAAGGAAGTGATGAGGCTGGAGACAGTGCAAAGTCCGTAAACCTGACCACCACTCCACCTGGCCTCTGGGGGTGACATTTATGTTTTTCCTCCTTCTTTATTTTCTCACCCTGAAATGGTATCTACAGTGATATCATCTCTTCTATCACTAGAATATAGTGCAATGGTCCAACAGAACCAATGGCCGCTTGTACCTTTACATTAGCTATTCTCAAAGTTTTTCAGACCCAAGGCCCCTTTCTAGAATAAGTCTCAGACAGATCCACTGAGGGTGAAGGATGATAAAGGCATCTTACTAGGATCTGGGGTATGGCGTTTGTTAGTCAATGCTGCAGAGTAAGTCACCCCCAAACTCAGTGCCTGAAGATGACAATAAACATGCGTTACTCACACGGTCAGGGACTCAGGAGCAGCTTAGCTCAGAGATTCTGGTTCAGGGTATCTCCTGAGGCTTCAGGGGGTTGTCAGCCTGTGCTGCAGTCATCTGAAGGTGTCACTGGGGCTGGAAGGCCTCTTTCCAAAATGCCTCGCTCATGTGGCCTCAGCTCCTGGCCATGTGGACCTCTTTATAGAGCAGTACAAGTATTTTCCAGATGTGCCCCCTGGTTTCTTCCACAGCAAGCGAGCTGAGAGTAGAGAGGAGTGGGGGGAGCAGAAACCACAAGGTCATTTACCGTCCCTTCTGCTGTGTTGTCTTGGTCCCAGAGACTAACCCTGATTTCATGTGTAGGGTGGGGGATGGGGCCACACAGAGGGTTGGGATTATTGGGGACCATCTTAGCCACAGCTACCACCTTATCCTTATAGAACAAGTCATATGGTGTGAGTGAAACTAATGAACCTGTATTACCACCTGTTTTCCTAAAAATCGTTATGATACTTAAGGGCACACACTACATTCTGGGTTGTTTTTATCCCCATACAGCAAGAGAATATACCTTAAACATGTGTCTTCTCTTGACTCTTCCTCAGTCTGAAAAAATCAAGGAAGATGGTAACCTGAACTGAGTCCTGGGTGAGCATCACCAGCAAGGCACGTGTGGGAAGCAGAGAGGGTATCAGGAAGAAAGAGCAGTGCACACAATTATTACGAGAATGGGAGAAAGGCCAGTCAAATGCTAATTGAGAGCCAAATCTTGAAGGGATTTGTATGCCGCGCTACCAGAGATAATCTCCTAGGTGGCGAAAGGCTGGAGGATTTTGAGTAAGTCAGTGACACTGCTGCCATTACATCCTAAGCATATCACTTGGGGCCACAGTGGAGGAGCTGGAAGGAAGGTGAGATGGGAAACACAGCCAGGCTAGTTAGAAGGACCCCACGAGGTGCAGGCAGGGGTGCCACTTCCAGCCAGAGTGGGCAGCAATGATGGAGAGGATGGGGTGAAGTGAGCCAACAGTATACGGTGGCTGAGTGGACCAGGGATTGAGAAGAGGAAAACACACTGGCTGTGTGAACATGGGGAAAAATCTCCTGAATTTGAATTCCTCAATTAGAAAATGGTTTATAATGTCTTTTGATGTTCTTAAAAACTTAGAGACAGGATGTATGACGTTCCTAGCACACTGCCTGGCATGGCAGGGACACAAAGAATGATAGCTATAAATATAAAAAAAGAAACCAAGCAGCAAAAAAGAATTAATAGAAAGGAAGACACTCTTGTGCATGAGTGTACATGTATGTGAGCACATGGGCATATGAAGGAAAAAGAACATAAATGAAGGATTCACAGTAAAACTGTAGATGTATCATCTCACCTTTGTAAACTTTCCCCAATTTCTCAATATTTTGCTTCATGTCCCCATTGGAAAATGAGTCATCAAGAATATAAAATCTAACTGGCTGTTTGGAACATAAGAGCATGGGTTATTATGTTATCACAAACTTTAAAATGCAGAGAGGCAAATTGTAGGTACATAGCTTCATTTCAAGATCTGGGTCCTTCAGGCCTTTATTTCCTTCCTCCTGTCTCCAGTTTGTTTTCCTAATACTAATTCAATTATTTCCCAAGGCCAAACTAAGCTGCTGTCTTTCGCAGTCCCTGTTTACTTCTACGGAAGACGGTCTCTTTCTCAGTCTATGGACTGCATTTTTCAAATCTACTCTGAGAAACTTATGGGAAGTCTCTGGACTTCCTACTCAATTTTACTATGAACCTTATCAGAAAAGCCCTCTGTTTTTTCTGCACCAGAAATTTCCCTAATTGTCACTATAGGTAGAGAGACTTGTTCTCTTGGGACAATTCTAGTTTATATGTGTTGTACTGATGTGATTATTAGTAGTACCCCTCCGTCTCAAAAGTATTCTGTTTTGAACCATGAATTAAATGGTCACTTTATTCATAAGGCATCTTTTTATTTTTTATTAATTTTTTTTTTTTATCAGTGTTCAGACTATACTGGGGAGGGAACTGCAGGAGATGCTCACTGAGGTTCTACCTCCTCGCAGAATAGAACAATACACCTCATGCAAAACTCTCATCAGTCTGCTTTGGGATTAGTATCTTTTCCATTTTTCTATTGAGGCAGGGAAAGTTCTGAAAGGTGCAGTATCTTGCTTCAAGACACCAGACAGCCCACAGCAGCGTGCTGGAATGGACCCAAGATGTCCTTGATTCATGCACTTCCCATTCCATGGGCTCTGAGCCTCCCTTGTCAGTCCAGCCCACATGCACTCAAAGTCAGACTTTTCCTTTCTCTCTGGCATCTTCTTTTCCCCTTTATCATCCTCACTTTTGAGACAATCATCATGATACTTCCCTTTTTGCACTGATTCTGTAAGATGTGGCCTACATCGGGCAGTGTGGCATATAGAGTGAGCTCTGCCTGCCTGGGAAGACCTCGAGAACGTGCCTAAGGAAGGCGTTTTTTGAAACAACTTGCCAAGTCTCAAAAGATAATTAATGCACTTCAGTATCCATTTTTGACTTAAAGGAGAAACAAACACAAAACAAAAACAAAAGTAAAATTTAGTGAGGAGAATACTTCCTAAACATGACATAATTTATCTCAAACCTTCCTAAGAGCCAATGTTATATGAAATGGTAAAAAGGAAATACCTCCAGTGACCCTAGAAATAACAAAAAATTATTCCCATTATCACCACTTCTGTTTTCTTATTTTCTAAGAGTGCAAATGATTTGATGAGATTAAAAAAAAAATAAGAAGAAGAATCAGGTAAAAAAAAAAAAAAAAAAAGGATAAATGGAAATTTATAAATGTTTGCATATAATTGTTTTTTAATATACATTCATATATTATTCTAAATTCTATAGGAATGAATAATAGTTTATTATAGATTCTCACTACAAATAAGCATGTGAAAATTAATAGCTTTCTTATATACCAGCAACAATAATATATTTGTATGTGTAAATGTATGTTTGTGTGTCTGTGTATAACCATGTATATAAGATTCTCTTGGCAATTGTAAAAAACAAGTATAAAAAATCTAGAGACTTATCAAGGAATGTGCCTGACTTATGGCACATTTATAGAAATTTAATGAGAGACATAAAAATATATTTGAAGAACTAGAAATATATACCATACTCCTTGAAGGGAAAGCTTAATATTGTAAAGATGTCAATTCTTCCCAAGTTACTTCATAAATTTAATGAAATTGAAGTGAAAGTCCCAAAGAGATATTTGGGGGCAGGGTGAGTCTTAACAAAAAATCTGAATTTGAGCTGGAAAAATAAATACACTCAAGTAGCCATGAACTCTTTAAAAAGAATCAAAATTGAGTGTTGATAGATTAGAATGCCATTTCCTCTGTGAAATACAATAAAACGTATTGCCACTCTGCAAGTGTTACAATGCTGTTGCATTGGTTTTAGAAGCAATAAGTGGAAGATGATTAAAAATATAGACCCCAAATTCTCTTCTCTGAAGATACACACACACATTTACATGGATACATATATCCATACACACACCTAAATACATCTTATACACTTGCACATCTATAGTACGCATATAAATGTCAAAAATATTTGCCCAGAATATCTGGGACTTGACCTTTTCTAGAAGGAATAATATTTCTGAAATTTAAGTACCTTATAAGACTACAATATCAAAAAAAATTTATGATTGCACTCCCCAAAATTAAATATTTATATACAAACCTAACAAAATCTAGTAAGATGTGTATCAGGGAAACTAGAAAACTCTGATGAAAGAAATCAAAGAAGAACTAAATAAATTGAAAGATATTCCACATTCATGGATAGGAAGCTCAATGTTGTCAAGAAGTCAGTTCTTCCCAACTTGACACAGAGGTATAATGCAACTGCAATCAGTATCCCAGCAATTATTTGTGTGTATTGATACAAAGTTTATTACAGAGACAAAAACCTAGTCAGTACAATACTGAAGGACAATAATTCAGGAACCGACACAACATATCTTCAAGACTTACTATAAAGCTGCATTAATCAAGACAGTCAGGCAATCAGTACAGACAGTGCTATTTGTAAAGGAATAGACAAATAACTCAGTGAATCAGAATGTAGAGCCCAGAAAGAGACCCACATAAATATAGTGGACTGATCTTTAAGAAAAGAGTAAAGAATAAAAATAGACTTTTCACCAATTAGTACTGGAACAACTGAACAACCCCTTGCAAAAATAAATAAATGAATAAAAGCGATACTCAGGACACAAAACTAACATCCTTCCCAAAATTAATTCAAAAAATATCATATACTTAAATGTAAAACTTTACAACTTTTATAAGATAACATAGAAGAAAATATAGAAAAGCATGGGTATGAGGATACTTATTAGATATAGCACCAATGGCACAATCCATGAAAGAAATAATTTATAAGGGTGGCACCTGTGGCTCAAAGGAGTAGGGCACCAGCCCCATATACTGGAGGTGGTGGGTTCAAACCCAGCCCCGGCCAAAAACTGAAAAAAAAAAAAAAGGACTTTATTAAAATTAAAAACTTCTGCTCTGCAAAAGATGCTGTCAAAAGAATGTGAAAATAAGCCACAGACTGGGGAAAAATATTTGCAAAATTTATATGTGATAAAAGACTGTTACCCAAAATATACAAAGCACTTTTACAACTCAACAATAAGAACACAAATAACCAAATTAAAAAAAAAAAAAAAAACCAACCAAGTGGCCCAAACAGACACTTCACCAATGAACATACATTAATGGCAAGTAAGTATATTAAAAGATGTTCAACAATATGTATCATCAGGAAATTGTATATTAAAACAATTGTATACTACTACACACACACCTATAAGAATGATTAAAATCTCAAACTGACAAACCAAATGTTGGCAAGGAGCAATAGGAACTCTCATTTATTGCTGGTGTTAATGCAAAATGGTACAG
>CAUYPK010086020.1:0-15422 GCA_963574355.1 Loris lydekkerianus | reverse complement strand
CTGAGTACATTGGATACTTTTTCTTCCATTCCTGAGATACTTTGCTAAGAAGAATATGTTCCAGCTCCATCCATGTAAACATGAAAGAGGTAAAGTCTCCATCTTTCTTTAAGGCTGCATAATATTCCATGGTATACATGCACCACAATTTGCTAGTCCATTTGTGGGTCGATGAACACTTGGGCTTCATCCATGACTTAGCAATTATGAATTGGGCTGCAATAAACCTTCTGGTACAGATGTCTTTGTTATATTGTGACTTTTGGTCTTCTGGGTATAAACCTAGTAAAGGGATTATAGGATCAAATGGCAGGTCTATTTTTAGGTCTTTACATATTGGAGAATTTTTGTGTGCAGTGCCAGGATTAGGCCAAATTTGGATATGGTCAGAGTTTTACTCAGGGGCAGAGATCATAAAATTTGAAGACTCTAGCATTTTCTCCCAACAGTTTCCTCTGCACTATAGCAATGGAACTCAGTAAGTATACAGCGAGCACCTACTACATGAAAAACTCATGCACTCGGCAAGCCTACGATCTCCTAGGGAAGAATTGTGTACAAATCAAATTTTGTATGAAGAAAAACTAAATCAGTAACATAAAACTGGTATAATTATAGTTCTACTGGAATAGAAGGGAAGTAGGGATTAATACTAACTAAACCACAAAAGACTCCATGAAGGCGTTGAGGTCAGAGCTGTACCTTAAAGAAGTATCTCAACACCTGATAGTGTGAGTTCCATGCTGGGAATCCACTGAGGAAAGCCACAGACACAGCCAATGCATGGACATGGAGGGCGTGATGAGTGTCCGCAAAGTACAATTCTAAAGAGAAAACGTGGTGGTGCATGAAGCTGAAGGTTAAGGTGGGACCAAATCATCAGCACAGATTTTGAACTTCATCAGTAGGCAGGAAGAAATCATTGAGGGAGCTTAGAAGAAGACATTTATGTGTTGTGAACTTCCTGTGGAGGCAGAGTGAAGAAGGCATTGGAGGAGGAACAGTCGCGGCATAAGGGGGTCATTATGAGGTTATTATAACTCATTCTCACATTATCATTCTGAAGAGATTCAGCCTGAAGTAAAGCTAGGTGGTCTTTACAGGTACAATGGACGTGAGTACCAACTACCATATTTTGCCATGTATAATGCATACTTTTTTGCCCAAATTTTTGAATAAGGATACACATTACATGTGGGTAGTATTAATTCTCTCTCTATATATAAATGCTTTTAATTCTTTTATTTATGCTTATGCATTAAAAGTCTAACTCTAGAAAGCGATAACGATATTCACATGCAAAATAATGTCCTTGAATAGAGTGATCGGTTTTGTTGAGCTTACAACAAACTTGCAACAAAAACATCTTTGGCCAATGAAGAGTGATGTATTTCTCTTCATATACTTCAGGTGGGAGCTAGAAATCTACATGATATTTTTATAAAAACTTTTGGAAAGTCCCTTGGAAAATATCAAAATGGTTCTTGTATACTGCAAGCGCTAAGCTAACGGTTATGAAATATGCTAAAGATTATGGCAACAGAGTTGCCGAGAGACACTTTGGACCTCCTTCCACAGACAGTGTCACCAGATGGTGGAAACAACAGGAATAAAAGCTTTTTCATGTGAAGGAAAACCCCTAAGTGGCTGGAAGGGCAGAGAAGGTGAAGATCTGGATTCTGGAACAATGGCAAACTGGGCTCTCTTTTGACAAAGAGGATGTCACAAGAGGATGAAAGGGTTGTGTGAGAAAAAACATTGATGATTTCTCACGACACCTAAAGGATGTTTTAACTTCATGAAGAGAGAAGGTTTGAGCATGAGGACATGAACAAAACTTGCCCCCAAACTTTCAGAAGCCTATGAGAATCAAGTTTTGGAATTACCTACAGCTTTCAAAATTGCCAACACAGATGAGGTGCCACTCACATATGATGTGCCATGCAGCAGAACCGTGGACATCAGAGAAGCACAGGCAGGACTGTTAAACTGGGGAAAACACATTTCTCAGTTGTTCTAGTCTGTTGTACAGATGAGACAAACCTACTACTTGTGATCTTTAAAAGTAAAACATTTCCAAAAGAAACGATTCCAAGTGGAGTCGTCCACGTGCATGAAAAGGGATGGGTGAATAAAGGAGACAGGAAATCTGGCTTAGCAAAATCCAGAAGGCTGGAGGATTGCTGACAATCCAACTGGGCTTATGATCACTTCAAAGCCCATGTTATACAAAGTGCAGAAGCAATCTCAGAGGACTTGGAAACCCCACTGGCTGTGATACCACTGCAACCTCTGGATATGTGAGTAAGCCCTGTGAGGCCCTCATGAAGAAAGCCAGGATGCCTCGGACACAGTCAGCTGGTAGTGGTTTAACACCCATAGGCAAGAGCAAGAAAGCTTCCATCACCCAGGTTTGCAATTGGATCCTAAAATCATGGACTGGTGTCAAGAAGTCATTGTGAAACCATTTGAAAAGTGTGGCATTGGCAATGCTATGAATGAAACTGAGGATGATGAGATTTACCGGGATGAGGAAAGTGACTCTTCAGAATACACCTGCAATGTAGAAATTAAAGAAGACGAAACTTCTGATATTAACAGTGATGAAGAGCTCTTGGCCTTCCACGATGTGGAAATACCATACGCTCATTACTGGTACATAAAATTTCTTGAGCTGGTGTCTGTTCTGGCGTTTCTTAATTATTTGTTATAAAAAGTACCTTGTGCCATAATATGTTAAAACAATAAATGCTAAAATTCCTTTATAATACAAAAGGACCTAAATATAAACCAATTCAAATTTGAATTCAAAAATTAAAAGAAAAGATTTTTTTTTCCTGAAAGTTTGGGCCCAAAAATGTGGGTTTTATGTAGTATACATAGGAGTGCATTGTACATGGCAAAGCAGAGTAGTTGAAGGAGTGAGGTTTGGATGGACTTAAATAGAAATATATTAACTTTTGTCTTCACCTGACCTACGCACCTTAGCTCCTGAAGAAGCAAACAAACAAATAAAAAATGCACATTTAAATCTGGGACACAGGTTGTGGCTGAATCCAATAATTTTAAAGCATCATGCTCTTGCAAGGAAGAGGAAGAAAAGAAGAAAAAACTTCTTTTTCTTAAAATATTAATAGCTTGTATTTTTCTGAGTCTTTCTTTCTTTCTTTCTCTTTCTTTCTTTCTCTTCCTTTCTCTGTTTTATTATGGGGCATATAGAACATTGGTTATTGCTGTTATTATTGTAATTCTTAGAATTACATTTTCTTTGAATCATAAATCAATGCATTATCTCCCCTCAAGGCACTTCTTCTATTTAAAGAGCCAGATCGATTTTTACAGAATATGCCAACAATAAATCCTTGGGTTTTATTTCTCTCCTCCTGAAGACTTTGGGATCAAGATGATTATTATCATTATTTATTATTTATTGAATGCTGTCAGTGGGCTCAGCAGTATATAAATATAAATGGGTAAACATCATCATTAAATCTGTTTCCAAAAGAAGCAGGTGTTTATCATGAAAGAAAGTATTTGAATTACCAAAATAGTACCCATTAGTGGTTTTCATTTCCTGGAAAATATTGTCTTTGTGGTCATTCAACTCCTGTGGCATTTCGAGTGGAATAAATGGGGGTAATCTCTCATTTCTGGCTTATTTCCAAATTGGGAATTACCTCCTGCTTTTTGAAAGTTATCCATGATTTAATTGCAACAACTTTGGCTTGATACCTTCTAAGATTTTCTCTTTGTTAGAGACTTAAACAAAGCCCAGTTCGGTCCTTCGGGGAACGTGCTTTTACCTGCCCCTTGGGCTTCTCCCCTCAACCAAGTAAAAAGAAGCCAGTCTGTCCGGGGGGGTGCCCTTTTATGTCACTAATAATGGTTCAGAAGAGAAGGGATTTACAACAGGGGATGAACAGAACCAGGATTCTTCTGGTTCTACCATCCAGGAATCGGAATAGCCCTTTTCTGCCATGCACAACTTAGAAAGATCCTATAATGCCCCCTGCGTCTTGCCACCACCTGAAGGACCATCATCCACAAGAGAACTCTCTTCTATTCCTTTGGGTCAGGATAAGCAATGTCTTTCCACCATGAAGTTAGTTTCCAGAACATGCTTCTGCATTAGCAGAGAAGAAACACAAGGTAGAATGACCAGCCACTTATCTCCAATACGTTGTAGTCGTTGGTGTTAAACTTATTCTAAATGCCATGTTAACAAAAACAAAACCAAAAGAAAAAAAAAAAACCCACAAAAGTAGAACCAACTCATGTTGTGTATTGGTGGCTACCACATAATTATCGTGAGCATAACTGGGATTTGTTTTGAGTTTAGCCTTTTGTAAGGTACCCTCCCTTATTCAGTTGATATTCACAGCAGTCCTGAAAAGGAGGGAAGGTATGTGATACCGTCAGCATCCCAGGTTTAGGAAAGAAAAAATTGAGACTCAGAGAGGTTAAGTGACTTGCCCACCATTAAACAGCTAATTCTTTGCAGAAATCGAAGCCCTCTTCCTTTTTACCACTTACAATTGAATAAAATGATGAAGTAAGGGGACAAAAATGGCAACTGGGAGTAAAAATAAAGGACATATAAGGAATGTCACTTATCTCCAGAGTCAGTGGTAACTGCAAGGGTAATGCAATTGCTGAGAGAATGACTTTTAAACATAAGCAGCTGGTCTGCTGATCACATACAACTCAGGTCTGTTTATCTTTCAGAACTAGATAGAAACCATCTCATGTATTTATTATGACCTACACTGGGAAATGGACCCATTTGTAGAAAGGGCTATCAATCTGTAAATGAGCTTCTCTCGCCATACAAATTTGGAAAAACATTCAGGGCGGGCCATCAAGACATTAGTAGTATTGACTCCGACTTCAGAGGATCAAACCCTGTCTGACCAAGAAGGAAATAATTCTGCCCCTTCATCTGCTTTTCGAACTGAACAAAGCCAAACCCTTAAAATCCAATGCCTCACTAAGACTTTCTGTAAATTTTATCCCTTCCACAAACATTTAATGAGCACTTAACTCTACCGTTCTGTTTTATTGTTCTTTTTTACTGTACTCATATAAAAAGAATCTATCTTCAAACTTGCCTGAGGACTAAACAGTGGACAGTTCAAGTGGTCCTGTTTAGTTCTAAGGTCTTTTACAGTGCAGGTTAGAGGCAAGTAGATGGTTCACCAGAAGGCTTACCTGTTAACAAACATGGCAGTGAAATACACATATGGACATTTCACTGGGAACCAATGAGATCACAAGGATAAGAATAAATACAGAGATACCTTCATCCTTTGGTACAAATATAGGATCTGACTGGGTTACGTGGCTCAGCCTAGAACCCTAGCACTTTGGGAGGCTGAGGCAGGAGGATCACTTGTAGTCGGAGGCTACAGTGAGCTCTGTTGACGTGACTGTACCCCAGCCTAGGCAACAGAGGAAGACCCTGACTCAAAAAATGAAAAAAAATATATATACATATAATTATTTCTAAGTTGCCATCTACAATCATTTATAAGAAAGCATCAGGGGAAGAACATCTATTCACTAATAAAGTGAAAAATCAATTTTAGAAATTAGCAAAGAATGCAAATGGACATCTTTTTTTTAAATTTTAGGTTAACATGTTGGTACATATGATTAGGTTATATTGTGTGGATTTGTAAGGTAAAGTCCAAGTTGTAGCTGTGTCCTTTACCCAGAAAGTGTGTCATATACCCATGCATTGTACCTGTTCAGTGGGATTTTACCAAACCCCTTCCTCTTGCCCCCTTTTGAATTTAATTGAGTTTTTCTCTTATGTGGGCCTGTACTTGTTAACCTACTAGTTTCAACTTAGTATTGAGGATGTTGAATATTTGTTTTTCCATTTTTGTGATACTTAAGAGAGTGTTCTCCAAATCCATCCATGTTGTTAGAAAAGACACAACATCTCTTTTTATGGCTGACTAGTATTTCATGGTATACATATACCACAGTTTATCAATGCATTCATGAGTTGAAGAGCATTTTGGGTTGTTTCCATGTCTTTATGTGACAATTACGTCTTTAGTTGCAAATTGAGCTTCTATAAATATTCAAGTACAAATGTCCTTATGGTAAAATGACTTACTTTTGGGTAGATACCTAATAATGAGATTTCAGGATCAAATGGAAGCTCTAGTTTTTGTTCTTTGAGGAATCTCCCTACTTCTTCCCATGAAGGCTGCACTAGTTTGCAATCCCGCCAACCGTGTGTGAGTGGCCACTTCTCTTCACACCCCTCCAGCATTGATCGCTTTGGGCTTGGAGATAGAAGTCTTTCTCACTCAGGTTAGGTGATATCTTAAAGTGATTTTGATTTGCATGTCTCTGATGATTAGGGACAGTGTGCATTTTTTCATGTGTTTGTGGGTCGTTTGTTCTCACGAGGAAAGGTTTTATTCATGTCTCTTGTCCAATTTTGAATGGGGTTGTTTGTTCTTTCTTCCTGGTTTGCTTGAGTTCTTTGTAGATTCTGTTTGTTAGCTCTTTGGCAGATTTATAGCTGGCAAATATCGTCTCCCATTTTGAAGGTTGTCTCTTTGCTTTGTTGATTATGTCTTTAGTTGTGAAGAATGTTTTTAACTTGATCAGGTCCCATTTATTTATTTTGGTTGTTGCTGAGATTGCCCATCAGGTTTTCTTCACAAATTCTTTGTTTCTTTGGGAGTTTTTATAATTTTTTTGTTTTAGGTTTAAATATTTTATTCATTGTGATTTAATTTTTGTAAGTGATGAGAGGTATAGGTGCCGTTTCAGTCAATAGACGTTGCTTTACAGAAGAATACAAATAATAAAGATGTGAAGACATGTTCAATATCACTATCTACTAGGGAAATAGAAACCAAGGTTGTAGTGACCTATCACTGCACACTCACCGGGATGGCTATAATACAAAAGATAGATAATAGCAAGCTTCAGTTAGGATGTAGAAAACCTGAAAATGGGAATGTAAAAGTGATACAGCTGCTTTCAAAAAAAAGTCTGACAGTTCCTCAAAAGTTTCATAAGATGCAGTGATTTCCCTCAGTCATATACCGAAGAAAAATAGAAACATATGTTTACACAAAAACTTTTTATAACAGCATTATTTATTATTGCCAAGAGAAGCACAATCCAAATGTATACCTTATTAGTGGATAAAAAGATTTATGGGTAAGCAAAATGTGGTATATTCACACAATGACGACAGGACTCAAGGAAGTCATTGACTTATAAACACCCACTTACAACTTGTCCTTCCAAATGGAGGCTATCGCAGGTAATAGGTAAAGGTGTTCCAGCTTACATACAAATTCAACTCAATAAAAAACCTAAAGAACCTATGTTGTTTGTAACCTTGATTATATTATTCAGCAATAAAAAAATGAAATTTTTATATATGTTACAACATGGATGAACATCAAAAACGTACAAAGGAGCTACTCCCCAAACACCTATATTACATAATTTCATTTATATGAAAAGTCCATAATAGGCGCATCTGGAGATGAAGTATATTAGTGATTGTGTATTGGAAGAGGAGAGAGTGTAGGGCGACTGCTAATAGGTAAAGGGTTTCTCTTCCAGGGTGATGAAAATCTTCTCAGATTGATTGTGGTGATGGTCGCACAGCTCTGTGAAGACACTAATGTCTACTAAATAGTACACTTCAAATGAGGGAATTATATGTTTTATGAATTGTATCTCGGTAAAGATGTTATAGAAGGAAAGAGGGGAGGAGGGAGGGAGGAAGGATGGAAGGAAGGAAGGAATTAATTCTTGGTGATGGCCATTCTGAGATACTGCCAGAACATTTCTTTTTTTGTGTTTAAGACAGAGTCTCACTTTGTCACCCTCAGTAGAGTGCTGTGGCATCACAGCTCACAGCAACCTCAAACTCTTGAGCTTAAGTGATTCTCTTTCCTCAGCCTTCCAAGTAGCTGAGACTACAGGCACCTGCCACAAAGCTTGGCTATGTTTTTGTTGTTGGTGTTGTTGTTGTTGTTGCAGTTGTCATAGTTGTTTAGCTGGACACGCCAACCCTGGTGTATGTGGCCGGTGCCCTACCCACTGAACTATGGGTGCCGCCCCCCCAGAACATTTTTGATGCATGTTGATTCCTTTCTTTTCCTCCCTAGAATGGCTCTCGGAAAAAAGCAACAATTCAACAATTATGTTTACACATACTGCCTTGCAAGATAGAACCAAGCTTGTACACAGCTATTTCATCTTTTGTTTCCGTGGGGAAATTTTAGATGTTGGGGAATGATGATGACTTACAGCAAATTCCCAACTGGTCACAGCATGTTTGAACTCTGGTTTTCAGGATTGGAAATCATCAGGAACATTTGTGTTTGCTACTGTCTGTGGGATTATATCTTTATTGATCCTGCCTGCCTGTGACCAATGGGAACCATTTGGAAATGATGAAACTTTTTGGAATACAAATTTAGAATCTGGTGAAAACATAGCCAGGTCCCACTAGGGAAGGATGAAGCATCTGGAGTGTGTTCAATATGAGGCAGCAAACACTTCTTGTTTTCCCTGTTCAATTAGAAGAGTGTTCAATTGCCCTAGCTGCAAGCAACCTCCAGGGATAGATGTGCAGTAACTTTTTTTTTTTTTTTTCCAATTACTTAGACAACTAGTTCCTTTGGGAATATACCTTGAATTGATTAGAGCCCTACCTGGTGAATGTTATCTAATTTATATTAATAAGATAGTTGTATGTTACATGATAAACTGGCTGATGGACAAAATGGCTAAGGAGGAAAGCATGGTAACAGGGAGTTATAAAACTCAGCACTGCCTCCAGGTAAACCAGATATCTCATATGCTAGGATTCCTAAAGGACTCTGTAAGTAAACACCAGGGGCAAGCTGAATTTTCAGAATTCCAGTATTCATAACAATAGTTACTGCATTTATTTATCAGCTAAGATTTAGCTAGCATCCCATATGTAGAATTTCCTAATTGAGAGTCCATTTCTAGGTAAGTATTACGATGTTAGAGATGTATATTGAAATGGCCATTAGCTGCCATAGGTTGCCTCTGAGTATGCAACCTAGAGCTTCTTCCTAGTCTTTAGCTTCCTCATCTGTTTTTTTTTTTTTTAAGGTGAAAGTAGATTAGATAACTTTTTAAGGTCAATGCCTAATATTCAAAATTTATATAAGTTTATGGAAAACTACCATATTTTCTGTTGGGTTATCCAGGTCCCGATCCATCTGTTTATTTAGGAAATGCGTATGGAGCATTTAGCATATGTTGGTCACAGAGCTAAGAACTGGAAATAGAAAAGAAAACTGGTGGACAAAATCCCTGCCCTCGTGGAACTGACCTTTCCCTCGAGTAAATGCTGGAAAATAAGCAAGGGACAAAACCCCAAGCTATTCATGTAGTCTGATTGGTATGGCAAGGAAATGAACAACGGGATTTGAGGGAGTGGGACTGGGGTGAACATATGGGCTGTAAGGGAAGGCTTCTCTGCAGAAGTGGCATCTGGGTCAGCACTGGGGGACAAGAGCAAGTCTCTCATTCAAAGTTGTGAGGGACATAAGAGGCAGAAGGAAAGCAAGTTCACAGGCTCCAAGGTGAAACAGAGCTTCTAGAAACATCTTCAACTTAGGATGCATGTGGCAAGAGCCTAGTTACCACATCAGGGAGGGGTGAGGAGGCTAGAGAGGTAGGCGGTAGTGAGATCACAGAAGACCTTGGGAACTGTGGCAGGTAGATGAACTTTATTGTTATAGTGACTTACATTTATGAACGATCACTGTGGCAGATGAGCTTGAGAGGCAGCACTGGATGCAGAAAGGCCAATCAGGAAGGTATTTAGATATCAGTTACGGTGAGGGAGATATGGGCTGGGGGCAGGGGCAGTGGTGGTGAGAGCAGAATTGGAGACAAGGAAGTACATGTAAAATACGTATTGAAGGGCAAAGAAATAGGACTTGAGGTGGGTGTGGAGTCAGGGGTGGGAGGAAAGCAGGCAACAAGGATGAGCCCTTGACTTGGGCAAGTGGGTGGATGGTGATACCATTGAATTGAGGGGGGAAGAACCTGGAGGCATAGGGCTTTTGCCTGTTTGAGGAATGAGAAATGGGGATGGGGAAGGGTCCAGGAGTTCTGATGTGAATGCACTAAGTTTATGCCAGAGTGCTCTGAAAATGGAAAGATATGCCATGCCATGGGCAGTAGTGTGCACAAGTCCATTGCTGAAACAGCTTTCCTAATGCTGGTGTGCAGATGTCAGGCCTGGGTAAGGATGAGAGGTTCCTAGGGCCGGCATTCAGGAAGGTGCATCAACTCTGCCAGAGCTAAGTGCAGCAGGACTTCAATAAGGAGGCTAATTTATACTTTTTCCTTCTATAATTTTGAGGAGTGTAAAGGAGCCATAGTTAAACATGAAATAAAAGGAAAGATTCCCATTACTTCCCAATTGTTAAATTTCTTCCCCAAATCCTAGATAGTCTTCTGCATGTTTAAAAACATTTTCATACAAGCACATTTTGAAACAATAAACTTTTTTTTTTTGTCATCTGTACCTGTGACTTTTTTTTTCTTATCTTTCACCTAGGACACGTCTCAAGCTTTTTTTTTTTAAATTCAATTTTCGATTTTCTGTGAAGAAGAAGAAATATAGATTATTTCCTCCTTATTTATCTTTCTTTTGCATTAACCTTTGGCGATGTGGACAGGCATGGAGTTGAAGGCAGGAAGGCAGGCCTGAACGACTTTCCCATTCTTCCTCCGAGGAGCATTAAGCTAACAATGAAATGATTTTATATTGAACAGTGACCTTCACAGAAATAGTCAATGGTAAGGATGGAAGTGGAGAGTTTTGCCCAAAGACATGGTCCAAATCCCTAGAGGTGGGATCAGACCCATAGACGCCTTCTACTGTGTGACTCACCCAGACAGCATCTTGGTTAAGTCCACCTGACAATTGTAATGGCAGACACTAGTCAGATCGTGTCATTCTGTGCCACTCACTCACTACAGATCTGAAATAAACCTCCTGTTTGTTGACTGATATCCTTTTCTCCTGAGAACAAAATGGTAAGATTTAGAGGTCAGAATTAGATGAGGTACTTTTTACCCTCAGCTGGGACAGAAGACTTCCAACCTGTCTTCTGTTGTCACCCAATCTGGACAGTATTGTGCTCTGGTAGTGACATGGCCTGGAAATGTGTCCTGACTTCCAACATGTGTCAGCTGTGTGGTCTGGAACAATCCATTCCTCCTTGTGATCTTCAGTTTCCCCCTTTGTAAGTTGGGAGAAAATAGAAAACCTTATAAGAGTTCCATCTGTACCACATACTTCTCAGGAATGGAACAAAGATCGTGTGAAATAAAGGATATTGTTGGGGGGGGGGGTTAATGCAGCCCCCATGTGGGCCCTTTCCCTTTCCCTCCTCTGCCTCTCCTCCTAAGACAAAGACACATGTAGCTAACTCATTCCCTGAGAAGTTCCTGCCAAGAGACCCTAACTTGTTGAACAAGCTTTCAAAAAGTTGGAATGTGCCCACCCTTATAGCCCCCTACTGTTCCCTGCCCAGGTGGGTTCTGGTGTTCCCTTTCAATAAAGCTGACCTAAACTCCTCGCCTCTGGGCACCATCATTTAAACCTTTTAGATATGGGGCTAACTTCTTTAGCCCCAGAAGTTACTGTATACAATATATTCATGACATTCCACCTAACACTGGGAGAGTGATGATCTTTCAAATTTCCTGAACCTAGTAGCTCTAGGCTACACTGCACAGTGACCGGTGGCCCCCTTGTCAAGAGGCCTTAAAGTCCCAACTTCTTTTAACTCTGGAGCTCTTAGCAAACGCCCACACTCCTCTCTTGGCGGACCAAAATGGCAGGTGTGGGGTGGATCTGAGCAGGAACTAGGTTAGAAAGACAGACCATGAAAAAAACAAGAGGCTGACTCGGTTTCCACGTCTAGACTAGCAGAGACCAAGCTGATCCAGCATCTGAGAGCTGCAACTTGCTGGAAATCCTCAGGCCTGAACCCAGCACCTGCAGAGCTGGTCCTGCAGTGGGGCTCAGCCACTCCAGGAGTTCTGATGGAATTCCTGCCAGAACTGGAACTGACACCCAAGCAGAGGCAACCTTACGGAAATTTTATAAGGACACCCGGGGCGGAAGTATGAGGCAAGTGTATTATAAACGAGAACCCAAATGCCCACAGGTAAATGTAGCTTCAGGTACTGGTCCAAGATGAGTGGCCCATCACCTCAGCCACTTCCACTGCCTCTTGACTACACTGCAGCTTCCGTCTTCCCTGCTGTCTATTCCCGATGTAGTAGCCCTTCAAATACAAATCAGCTCAGGATGCCCCAGCAACTCTCCATGTCTCTCCATAAATGCTGAGATCCCAGCACAGCCTACACCATCTGGAAGCCCCTCCCCCCTGCACCATCTCCCAATCCTCCTGGACCTTCTCTCTTGAACCCCTCCTCACTCTGCCCCACCCACACTGACTACTTTGCTGTTGTATAGATGTCCTGAGGTATCTCTGGCCTCAGGGCCATTGCTAGGGGATGTTCTAGAATATTCTTTCTTCAGATATTTGCATGGCTAGCTCACTCACCTGCTTCAGTTTCCTGCTTACTATTATTTTCCAAATGAAACCCACCCTGGAAACCATATTTAAAACTGCAATTCCCTCCAGCCCTGTCCCTTTACCTTCCTCTGCTTGAAAATCTTTCTATGGCACTTAATGCCGCCTGTAGGCTTTGGGACCATGTTACCGATTAGGGCTTACCTGCACCTTCTAAAACAGAGTGCATGAAGACAAGGGTCATTGTCTGTTTTGCTAGTGGACATGACCCAAGCTCCAGGACTCCTGCACATAAGAGACAGCTCATATGTATTTAATGAATGACTGAGCACAGAAGTCACAAAAACAGAGTAACCCAGGGAGTGAAGTAAAAACAGTGCAGAGACACAAAAACAAGTCCTTTCTCAAAGCTCTTTTGGCACTCACACACGGCGGGCAGCCAGTTCTTTTGTGTATACTCAAAGGTAACAAAACCTTTTTCCCTCAGAGTGAGACCACTTTGGGAAAACAATTTGGATGACATCTGTTTGCAGTCAAACTGAAGTATCAACAAAGGATTGAAGTCACTTTTCTGGTTTGAAACTTCAACCAGCAATACCCAAAGATGTACTATAAATGTCCAGAAGCACGGTCATGCTATTGTTGGAGAATGTGCATCTGCTCTCACGGTGACTGCTTTGAGCTGGTGTGCAAATGTGTCTTCTGGGAATGTAATATAAAAATGTCATAACTCTGTCATGATACCTCATACCTTTTATAGAATCCCCAAATTGTCTGTATTTAAGTTCCTAAATCTGCAAAATGGGAGTTGAGACTCTTCTTTCCATGTCGTGCTGGAAAAATGAGAGTACAAGGAAGGGAAGATACACCCTAAGAAGGCCACCATATCAGCTCCGAGTCTGGGCTTTCATCCTGAAATCAAATAGCCATGGGGGCCAGAAGACTGAGATACACTATTTTCTTCCTTTTCATTCCCAACCCCCATCTATTTTATGCCTCTTCCTTTCTCACTAAATGTTCTTAGTAGATTTCACTTTCTGGTTAGTCCTGATGCACAGTTGTTCTACAATTCCTTCACCCCCAATTCCCATCCCTTCGATTTGATCATTTCATCCTTCCTGTAGAAGCCCTTGCAGAGATCTGCCTGCCTCACCTGCAAATGGCTGCAGCCTGCGGCGGCTCTCGGACAGGCCCTGCTGACACAGTGAAATAAAGTCAGAGTGCTGTATTAATCTAAGTGGCTGTTCTTCACATTTAGGACTGCTATTATGCTGTTGATGGTTGGTAATAAAAGACCTTTTAGTGTGGCAAATCAAATAATCTTATACAAACATAAATGGGCCCAGACAATGATTATCCTAATGTAATTGGAGAATGAACTCTGATTATGGGTGTCAGTTCTTGCTTTTCGTAAGGTATTTTAAGGCTAATCTAGTGACTGATGGATTGACAGTTACTCTTTGTAAAGAGTGGATCATTAGCAGGCTGCCTTTTATACATTTGGCTTCTCCGTGCTCACCATTTTTAAGAGTGTGAGGATTGAAAGCTACATCGACTTTGAAGAAGTTTCTAGAAATTTTCTGCCATGAAATATGATAGAGTCAAGATTGGGAGGAAAAAAATCAAGCCAGCTATCAAACAAGATTTCCATCTGGCAATGTGGACTCATCACTCATTCAGGCCCCCAAGGGGAATGAAAGGAACTCCATTTAGGAAGGAAACATTTAGGATGTGACTAGGAAATGTCCTCTGGGAAACAATTCTCTATTTGTCAGGGCAATAATTTCACCTGCCTGGGAAAAGGTTTCCATTTATCCTGGATAATGTCATTGCCCTATGCTAAATAACATATGGTTAAAACATATTTGTTGAAATTTAATAAGTACAATCAATGTGTCTTCTCTGAATAGCTGCCTGTTTGGCTACAGAGATCTATGGTCCTACTGAACTAGAGTTGCCCATCTTAATTACTTTAACTAGATAGTTAATTTAATGGACCTGGGTTTTATAGATCTGCTGATGGTGATTTTTATGTGTGGATAATGGTGGGCCAGCAGAGCACACTTCTATGGGACACACGTTTCTGTGTGACCAGTCTCAGCTCCTCAGTCTTATCCAGACTTTTCTCATCTTCCTTCCTCCTCACTGAAGGTCTTTTCCCTCCTTTAGCCACCCCTTCCTCATCCTGTCTAGGTTGTAGCTCCTTTATAATCTCCTTACGCTTCAAGGCTGAGAGCTCAAAGGCCAGCCTCATCCTAGAAGCCTCATCTAACCCCCCCACCATGAATGTGCCCATCTCCTTATCTCTTCCTCTGCTGTAGCAGCCATGATTTCCCCCCCACTTTGCATCATCTGTGTCACTTACCTCCCTAAACATCCAGTAACCTCTTTTTAAAATTATTTTATTTTATTATTTTATTATTTTATTTATTTATTTTTATTTTATTTTATTTTTTGTACATAGATCATAAATACATTTATGCCCATTTCATTGTGCTGATTATTTGTACAAATTGGAGTGCTTACATCATACTAATCAGCATAGCTTTCATCGCATTTACCCAATTTTAGCATTAGGATTTAGCATAAAACCAGCTTGTGCTTGCAGTGTGCTCCATAGTTGTGGTCCCCTTACTATCCCCTCCTATCCCTCCCACCCCCTCCCCATCCTTCACCCTCCCCTTCCCTCCTTCGTCATAGCCTAAAGTTGTGTTTCATTTTTCATATGCAAGTGTGAGTTATTATAAATTGGTTTCACAGTAGTACTGAGTACATTGGATACTTTTTTTTTCCATTCCTGAGATACTTTGCTCTTCTTTTTTCTTTTTTGCTTTC
>CAUYPK010086018.1:0-28870 GCA_963574355.1 Loris lydekkerianus | reverse complement strand
AAGTATTATTTTTAAATTGCATGTTTCTATCTATTTTTTTTTTTTTTTTTTTTTTTTTTTTTTTTTAAATAATTTTTTTTTCATGATAATTACGCAAAATAAATAAAAAAATTAAAGGTCCTAGATTTTTGTAATTTTTTGAATTTTTATTTTTAATATAAATTAAAAAAAAATTATTAACAAAAAAAAAAAAAAAAAAAAAAAAAAAAAAATAGATAGAAACATGCAATTTAAAAATAATACTTACAAATACTTTGCTTATAAGAATATTTCAAAACACAGTGATTCTAATTTTGACGCTGTTAAGCTTTTTCAATGAGCACATTTCTGGGTTTCATTCCACTATTTTTCATCTAAATATTCTTGTTCAAGGAAGTTCACTAAATCGTTAAAATTCACTGGACTTAAGAGATACCTACCAATTACAAAATTATTTTCCAAGCAAAAATCAAGGCTTAGCTAACGAGTAAGCATTTATTAAGCACCATTTATGCCTAAATTTGTGCTCGATGAGAAATGGCCTGACCTCTTTCTCTTAATGAATTTGTAATATGCTTAAGAACTCTAGAATAATATTTAAAGCTATTAGAAGATCACTTAAAAATACTAAAGTACCTCTACTGACAAGTGCAAAAATAATTCAGAAGTCATTTCAGACAAAGATCAAAATAAAGTCATGGTAAAATTACCTGACTATCCCATAGAATCCATTTAATGGTAGACTTTTGAAAAATAATTATAAGGAAAATCTCTTTAGAGTTATATTCTACTAATTATAGAGAAAGGAATGTGATTATTTAATAATGCTAACATTAGTTACAATTTTTATTTTCAATAATTATACCACTTAATAAACACACAATAATCTAAAGCAATAGCGTTTGGAGATTTTGTGCCATAAGGAACTCAATGTAGAGCCTAAGGTACACAACAAAATTTTAAACATGAACTTAGATATTCACTACCTGCAAGACCACAGATTCATCCTATTAATAGAGTTTCCTGTTTTCCCAATAGTACACTCCTTACTGGATGTAATAGTAGTAATGCAGCCAGGTAAATATAACTATAAATTTAATTTTATCAACACTAATGTTCCACTACTTACGACTTATAAGAGTTCACAATGTTTAAACTAATTGGTTAATTTTAATAGTATTTTCCCCAGTTTGCCATACTCCATCTTGTCTTTCAGCGTTACACAGAAATCCATTAAATGGATACACACACACACCTACAAAACTAGTCTAAAAAAAGAAAATAGCTGAAGTGCTATCTTGTAGAAAAGATTTTGATTTATGACTAGTAAATAGAAGATAGACAAGACATAGTTTAGTTCACCATAAGGCATAATTTTCTTTTTTACTATAACTTAAAATGTATACTAGGATGCCTCAGTTAGCTAATGAATTCCTTATGAACTTAAGCAGAAACTAGATGATAATCTGTCAGGAATGCCACCTCTGGACTGGCACAGGGATGAACTACGTAAACCCCAAAGTTTCTACCTACCTCAATTATAACTATCGTATTATTGCCTAAGCCAACTACTATGCAATTTAAATGAATTATTTCCATTTTTTCCTATATGATATGAAATGGAACAGAGCTAACAAATCACACAATTTGATTATTTTTTAGGACACAACTTGAAAACTAAAAATGTTTTTTTTAACCTTTCAACATTACAAGAATAACTTTATTTCTAGTCTACATTTATAAAAAGTTTTAATGTTCTTGAACAAGAATGATGAATAAATATTCACTTCCCCCTTTTCTTTCCCTTCCCTTTTTCTCCTAACCTTTTCTGAAGCTAAAAATAAATATAAGAACCTCAGCCAATTTTACCCACCAATTTGGCACTATCATTCTCAGAAATAAATAAGAAATAAATAAATAAGATGAATTTTTTTGCTATTTCAAAAAAATGCATCTAAGAACATCATTTTCTTTAGATTTATTTTTCAAAAAATCTAAAATAAAATTGGTAAGAAATGAATACAATTATTTAATAATGCTAAATTTACTACCATTAGATGCTTTTTAAGTCAGTCAGAGAGGAGATTTGCCTTAATAATTTACAATAAAATATATCTAGTACTCAAACAACCTGCATGATCCTCATCTTGAAGGAATAAATACTGGAAGATGCTGGAAGTCACTATGGCTCCTTTCTCATTTATAAATCAGTGATGGTATTTTCACATTCAAGAACTCACCCCTGCCCTTCTCAAGTGCCCACACTTAAAAGGAAAAGAGGTATTCAATTCCTGAGTCACAACTATTCACTAAAACATTAAGTGGGACTTAAGAACACTACCCAAAAATGTATGCTGCTCCTGTTGTTACTTTTTTTTTTTTTTTTGCAGTTTTTGGCCAGGGCTGGGTTTGAACCCACCACCTCCAGCCTATGGGGCCAGTGCCCAACTCATTTTGAGCCACAGGCACCATCCCCGTTGTTACCTCTCTTAAAAATCACTTTCAAACATATTGTAGTACTGTAAATTTGTTTACCCTGAGGTCATTAAACTTAAAAGGATCCTAAGACTTAATTTATTAACCCTACTATCAAAATCAAAATACTCTTAGGAAAAATTCTAAGGAAAAAAAATTCAAGCGGCGCCTGTAGCTCAGTGTAGGGCAGCGGCCACATACACCAAGGGCGGGTTGGAACCTGGCCCAGGCCAGCTAAAACAACAATGACAACTGTAACCCAAAAATAGCTGGGCGTTGTGGCGGGCGCCTGTAGTCCCAGCTACTTGGGAGGCTGAGGCAAGAGAATTGCTTAAGCCCAAGAGTTTGAGGTTGCTGTGAGCTGTGGTATTATAGCACTCTACCGAGGGCGACGTACTGAGACTCTGTCTCCAAAAAAATAAATAAATAAATAAAAAATCAGCAATTAGTTTAGCTCTCATAATAAAGTTTTTTTTTCTTTTGTAGCACAAAAAAAAAAAAAATCAAGAATAAATTATCATTTCATATACAAGCATAGTCATAATTTCATTTCTAGAAATCTATTTTAAAAATCATTACCTGAATAAGAGTTATTAGAAAAATATATCTTTAGAACATGTATTACTTACTTAAAAACATAGTTTCTTACCCACTCTGAAAATTTTGCTATGGGTGTGTTAAACCAGTGGCTCTTAACTTTTAGAAGGCTGTGAACCTCTGAAAGGATAATTAAAACTGTGGCTAGAGAAAAATACATATTTACAAATAAAAAATATAAAGGTGTCTATGAAGTTCACGAAGATGAACTTTATAATTATAATTATAAAGGTTCTCAAGACAATAAAGTCCAAGTACCATACCTTAGTCTTTTTTTCTTTTTTAAGATACTTTCTCCCTGTCACCTCAGGTAAAGTACAGTGGCATTATGCTGCAAACTTAAACTCTGGGGCTCAAGTGTTCGTCTTGTCTCGGCCTGCTGAGTAGCTGACCATAGGCACCAGCACAACACCTGGTTTATAATTCTACTTTCAGAAGAAATAGGGTCTCACTTTGGCTCAGGTGGTCTCAAACACCATACTTTAAATACATAAATACATACGTGTGTGTGTGTGTGTGTGTGTGTGTGTGTGTGTATAAAAAATTGGGGGGGGGGTTGGGGGAGACCGAATCTCAATCTGTAAGGCTAGTGTCATGGCCTCAGCCTAGCAACCTCATACTCCAGGGTTCAAGCAATGATCCTCCGGGCCTCAGCCTTTCAAGTAGCTGGGACTACAGACACCCACCACACAAGGCAAATTTCTCTATTTTTAGTAGAGAAGGGGTCTTGCTCTTGCTCAGGTTGGTCTCAACTCCTGAGCCTAAGCAGTCCTCCCAGAGTGCTAGGATTACAGGTTGGGCTACCACGCCTGGTCCATTACCTTAAATACTTTTAAAATTACTAGTTTCACGTAAGATACTTAGAAATTTACTTGTGTTTCATACATTAAATGTGCATGTAACAGCTATTAATAAATCTATAGACCCTTGGTTTATATGCCATGTTTAACACTTCCAATGTCTTTTGTATCTAATATAGACACAAATAAATACCAATATTTGTATAAAATGTTACTTCTAGCATTGAAACACAAAATTAATTTGTATCTTTTTAAGTGATCAACCTAAATTTTAAAATTTGATTCACTTGATTCACTCAGAGTCTACTTTATGCCAGGCATCATTATGCCTTCTGTTCCTTACAATTCAAGGAAACCCCCCCAAATCTTAATATTTATTCAACTTTGCCTAAATAGTTTTACGTTTTTGGTTAAAGAAATATATTTATATCATCTCACTCTGGATCTTAAAAAGATAAAACAAGAACAAAAAATATAGAGACATGTATATAATGAAAAGGATATTACTCTAGTTTACGTAAATACTGAAATATTTAAGTTTTATTATCATTTTATTATTAGAAAAAAAGTATTTGACATACTTTCAAGGGTAATGGCTTTGGGATAAAAATTTTAAAATAGAGAAAATAAAACATTTACAACTAAAAATTATAAATGAGTGATACTTAGAGTAGCCAAGAAGCATTGAAGATAAATTAAATCACCACGAAGGTAGGTAAATAAACTCTACAACCTTATTTATTCTATAACTTTAAAGTGGTAATGTGAAGAACTTCATAGGCCTTGAACAAAATATTAATGGGTAAGAAATGATAGAAAAACGAGAAGAGGCAAAACAATTTTCTGACAATAAGGCAGATTGAAAGGTTCTTCTTTGCTCACCTCCAGAGAGTGTTAAGCCATTAACTAAAGGGGGGTGGGAGGTAAATCAAGAAATCATAAATGTAAAACCATTCATCATTTTTGGAAAATATTTTATCTTAGTTGTCATCATCTGAATTAAAGAACATTTTTGAAATAATATTCACAAAGAATTCAGAATACATTTAATATGATACAATGACCAATTTCAATGGTTCCAGAGAGTGCTTACTCTCATCCTTAATAAGAAGTAGAATGACCATTTTAATGCTAAGGCCACATAAAAGAGTAGGTAGTTTTCCTACTACAATGTAATATTTAAATAAATTAATTTCACACTAAATTTAAAATGTGATACCCAATTGGGGCCAATAAAACACCTACCTCCAAACCAGCTAATAACTACTAAAAAGCTTAAACAAATAACCACAAGTACTAACAGAGTTTAACTACCGTATATACTGGAGTATAAGCCGAGTTTTTTGGGCACAAAACTTGTGCCGAAAAACCCGAACTCGGCACAAATTTTGTGCCGGAAAAACTCGGCTTATACTCGAGTATATAGGTAAGTATTTTTAATGTCTAAAATTCCCTTCAGTATTTTAGCTCCTCTAACATTTAAAAAAAACTAATTTTTTTTAAATGGAAAGCCTGAACTAGTCTGATCAAGTCAGTCAGAAAGCTACCGTATTTGCTTCTAAGTGTTGTGGTATTTAATTAAGAAAGCCAAAGTTTTCTGATTAGCATGTGCATCCTATTAAACAGACATATAAAGGTAAATTACAGTACTGCTTAGAAGTCTGGACTACATCTAAGAAATTTCGGGTATATAACTGACTTGTGTGTTATATTCATGTAAACAATACAAACACCTCCAACAGGAGAAAAATCATAGTAGCAGTATTACTTACTTACAAGTAAAGCTTTTAGGTTACCAAGGATATCAATTTTGACACTGCTGTCTAGGGAAGAAGGGAAAATGTTTACAAATTTAACTAAACCTAAAAAGAGCCAAAGCAGAAGCAACAGTAAGGGAACAAGTTGGGGGAGAGAGGGAGGGAGGCTCTGGAGGGAAAAAGACATGAGGAGGAGAGAAAAAGAGAATGGAGGAAAAGGAGGCACTGATAAATTCCTCGGCAATACCAGCTTATTTAAGTTCTGAATATATATGATACTTCATATACTAATCAGACACTCTGTTCCAGTGTTTTATCTTTATCTTCTCCCATTCTTCTTCCCTAAAAGGTCTTTGCAAACTTTACTGACACCCTGTATCTCCAAAACCAATGATTCATTTTACTTATTGGATCAAGCCCCAGAAGCAGTACTCATAGTCCCAGGCTGATATACACAGATCTTTTGGCTTTGTTTTAGTGTGTGTAATATATTTCATTTTTGTTTCTGCTTTTTTTAAATGTCCAAGACCACGCGATGATTTTCCAGCATAAGTTCTAGAAACATAATCCATATGTGCAGCTCAAACTTCTGACAGACATAAAATAACAATCTGCTCAGCACTTACTATGAATTTAGTATGAATTTTGCATACTTTATTTTCCAAATTTAGGTTCACAGTTGTGGGGATGTGTGATGTTAATGATTTAAGAAATTTTTAATATTTTTTTATCAAATGTTTGTTAGGGAGTCGATGCAAAATTTGCATGAATTTTTAGGATAAAAGAGTGGACTTCAATGAATCATATCCCTTTCAAAGAGTCACTTTCAGCTATGCCTGAAGACTCCTGTACTGTAATACATTTGCCCATATTCTTCTGCCATTACAAGTATACCTGGAAGAAAATGATTGAAAAGTGGTATTCCCTACTGCAATAATCTCTAATGCAGTACACTTCTTTCCTATAATTGTTTATAATATTTTACCAAAACTTAAATTACTACAAACATCTGAAAGGTAATATCTAAATATGTGTTTATAATATATAGAGTAAGTTATTTTTTAGAAACTTAATATAAAAGGAGGACTGTGAGGCATATATTCACAAATATTTCCATTTCTGATGCTGTTACAATTTTTTGAGTGAGCATTATCACAGATTTAAACAATAGGGAAATGCCAAGGATCCAGATAGATATTTTTCTCCTTTAAATTTACTTCTGTGATTTTTATGTATAAAAATCCTTCCACATAATTTCATTCGTATTTAAATTTTGCTTTAAAAATTCTCAACTATGCACTTAGTCTATGATATCCAAAAGTAGAACATAAAACTGATATGTTCAAATGTAATGCATTCAAGCATACAATTTCAGTTCTCATAAATTAATAGTAAATGGTGCTTACAGATTTGATACCTGGAACTCACTAGAAATAGTTACTCAACTTACCTGGTGCTAATCCAGCAGTAGCAGGGCTTCCCATGGATGGGTGAGAGAACACTTGAGAGAAGGCAGACATATTTGACTGGGACACGTTACTCAGCCTGGAGGTTGATCCTCCTTTAGGAATAAACTCGCTTGCAGTAGGATTTGGTGTCTATTTGAAAATCAAATATAGTAAGTTAATAAACTTTAAGCCACCTAAAAGACAATGAATCTATTAGATATTAATCCACAGTGTTTTATTTACTAAAATATTTTACTGAAAGGATTTACAAGTGTTTTAGGTCCCATATTTTGATGTATTATAAATGTCTTAAAGAAAACTTGATAATCAAATTCGAGGATTTTAATCATTTCATTTACAGAATTTTAACCTCAGTAACATGTAAAATTTGTCTTTTTGTCTTTATCGTCATGCATGCATCATTACCAAACCATCCTAACACATTTTAGAGAACTGGGAGGTTGAAACTACCTCAAAACTGAGCAACAAGTTTCAAATTTAATATTTTTCAACCACTTCCACCTGGATAAAGGTTAAAAAACTGACTTTGTCCCTAAATTCATCAGTTCCTTTTTTGTAAGCATTTCAAACACTTCCCCAATAATACAGTGCCATGTATTTAAGTAACAGAGTAAAGGTAAGAAAAATACTTAAAAACGAGGCAAACATATGGAAAGAATCAAGACATTAAAAAAAATAAAAACCCTAAATACAGGTCCCAATGCCCATGTAAGCATCACATGCAACTTGTTAACACTAAAAGCATTTTAAAATAAGGTTACATGAATAAATTTTTTTCACAATGATACGAGGTTACTACACTGACATGCTCAAGTGGTATAGTACTTTTGGTTTTAATAACTACAAGAACATAAGAAACTGTACACAGCTATGATTTAATTAAAAAAAAAAAAAACATCAGAAACTGTATCAAATTCAAAGAATGTCTATACTTTTGTCTATTAAATTTCCACAGGAGGCAGAAAGAGCAACTTCCCTATTTTGTGTAAGTGATGCTAGTAGTTTGAACTCTGACAAATTAGAGTTCAAACTACTAAATTTGGAAGATAACAAAGTCACCAGGATAACCTAATTGTAAACATTAAACAAATGATATTACCAGCTATAAGCCCACTAAAATTAAATACAAAGTGATAAAATACAGAAGAAAGACTAAATCTGGAGTTAATTAAAATATACCAGAAATACATGAATCTCTTTTACTCATACATCTAAAACATGAAATTCTGAAAAAGAATATCAGGCTTGAGCCAAATTATATTTTCCACGGGGTGGGAAAACCCTCTTTTATCATTTATTTTTTATAATCTTTCAAATTCTAAAGTTTTCAAAAACAGTGGTATGTGTTCTTCCAATAAATGGCCAATCTCTAATTTCCTGAACAGAAAACAAGCCACTCACTATGTTTTACTGATGTAGTAGTACTTCCTAGTCATAAGAAAACAAATGACTACTAACAAAATGAAAAAGTAGTGTCAACCCTAAATCTATCTTAGGAGGTAGGGGTCAGGTAAAGCCATCAGATATCTTAGTAAAAGACTACAAATGCCTAGGAGAGACGGGGACATCAAAATTACCAGAAGATAGCAAAATTAAAAACAGAAGGCCAGGTGCAGTGGGTCAGACTTTTAATTCTAGCACTCTAGGAGGCCAAGGCAGGTGGACTGCTTGAGCTCAGAACTTTGAGACCAGCCTGACCAAAAAGCAAGACCCCAACTCTGCTAAAAACAGAAAAACTAAGGCAGAGAATCACTTGAGCCTGAGTTGGAGCTTACTGTGAGCTATGATGCCACAGCACTCTACCCAGGGCAACAGTTTAAGACTCTGTCTCAAAAAAAAATAAATAAATAAATAAAATAAAATAAAATTAGAAAAATAAAATTAAATATTCTACAAACGTTTTTAGTACACTCCTGAGAAACAATTATTACTCAGTTTCAATTTCACATACACCCTATGTTTATAATGAATAACAAACTATCTGATTTCACTGATGAGTTTTTCCTAACTTAAAATCTATTCTAACTTGTTTTGAAAGCCTATTTTTAAGGCTGGTAAAGGAGAAAAAAAGAGAAGTCCATTCTACCTTTAACAAATGTCATTACATCAAATTATAAAGAATTCTCCAAATTTATTACAAAAATTAAAAGTATTAAAATTTAAACACAGAACTGTAACTTTTCGAAATTCAATAACCATATATGCCAAAAACCTACCCAACAGTAAATTTGAATTAAGAAGTGAAATAGAATAACTTAAAATCCTCCCTCCTTTGTTGACTGAATATCCCTTGAGAGGGTGGTTTGAGTTTGTTTTGTTCAGCTGTCTGTACCGCGGAGAAACAATACAAGAATTTAACTGGCAGAAAAATATTACGCAGAATTTAGGTGTAACAACAAAAATAAAACTAAAAATAAAAGAGCATAGAACTACAATTAACACATAATATAAATGAACTGTAGCCAGATCAGAGAATTCTCAGACATATTTAAAGTAATAACCAGAAATTAACACCTAACCTAGAATACTTTTTCATGATAAAACTCTTTAAAATAAAAACTACAATGATAAAGATATATTCTTAAAACTTTTTAATGTTACTGGCTTAAAATATAAACCAATATTCTATAAAAACTATAAAGATAAGGGAAAACTGGTAATTAAAACAAATACCCCACTAAAATGAAATTGTCTGTTTAGAAAATAAACTACTACTATTAAGTTTAGGAAGAAAAGATTTTCTCTAGGAAGAAGACTCAGGAATTTGAGTAATACAAATCATTTATCTAACTTTAGTTAACACTAAGGAGTATGAAAGAAATAAGAAAAGTAGTGGGGGTAAAAAAAAAACCTCAAAGTAAATACTACTCCTGCCCTATGATTTGAATAATCTCTTCCTAACAACCTAGATGTGTCTCTATAATAATTAAAGTTTTGTTTTCTATAAAACATTTAAACACCAATTTCTATTTTGTTTAAATTCTAATTTATATTGTTATCGTAAAGTGTTAAATGCACATTTTAGAAAAATTAACATTTATTTAAAACAATAGTTTTAGTTTCCCATACACTGAAATGTACTCTGCAATTTTTCACACAAAAAACCATCAAGTGCTTCTTATATAGTGAGTCCTCCAAAGTAACACCACCACCACCCCCCAACACTTAAATATGATCCCTACCTGTACACTGCACACAAATATACTAAATCAAGAGCCCCGACTGTTAGGTTAAAAAGTATAATTCTTATCTTTTTTTTTTTTTTCCTCTTTAAAAAAGAGCAAGTCTCGCTCTGGCCTAGGCTAGAATGCAGTAGCATTATCATACCTCATTGCAGCCTCCAAATTCCTGGGGTCAAGCAATCCTCTTGCCTCAGCCTCCCCAAGTAGCTGGGACTACAGGAATGCCACCAAATGAGCTAATTTTTCTTTTTTTCTTTTTCTTTTTTTTTAGAGAAAGGATCACATGATTTCCCAGGCTAGTCTTAAACTCCTGGACTCCGGCAATCCTCCCAAATTGCCAAGATTACAGTTGTGAGCCTCCTCACCTGGCGTTATCATTGTATCCTAAACGAGATAATGTGTCAATCCAGACATCTCAATCAACCCAAATGGTAACTTGCCTACTACAAATGATCAATAAACGTTTTTCGCATTTTTTGAGACACAGTCTCAAGCTGTCATCCTGGGTACATACAGTGCCGTGGCATCACAGCTCACAGCAACCTCAAACTCTTGGGCTTACGTGATTCTCTTGCCTCAGCCTCCCAAGTAGCTGAGACTACAGGAACCCGCCACGACACCTGGCTATTTTTTGGTTGTAGTTGTCGTTGTTGTTTGGCAGGCCAGGCTGGATTCGAACTCGCCAGCTCCAGTGTATGTAGCTGGCACCCTAGCCGCTTGAATTACAACACCAAGCCGAGCAATAAAAGTTTTTAACAAGTAATTATCTGGTGAGGTTTTTAAACTCAGATTTAATGCAATTTTATGCTTTTCTTCTATCCTATTATTCCATAGAGAATGTTGTTCTTAAAGTAAAATTTAGTATTTAACACACTGGTGGATTCCACTAAAACCAGAATACTTAAGGACTAATTTAATAGATAGCACAATAAGACCAAAAGTGCAACCATAAAATTTTTTTAATCAGGTGGAAAGACAGGAAGAGGTTTATACTGAATGAAAATCAAACACAAAATATGTAATATTTCATTGCAAATGTCATAAAAGGTCCATAGGAAAAAGACCAATGATGGGATGAATCTTTGAGAAATATTAATGCTCTTGAATACTGGTAGAGGTTTTTATATCACATGGTAAACTCATAAAATCATAAAATATCCTCTGTGGTACAGCTCCTTATAATGAGCTCAGCTTGCTTTACCTGCCTTAATGGTTTCATAAATTGATATTAATCTTTCTACTCTGAATGAAATATGACCTGGAAATCTTTTCTTCACCACTTTAGAGATAACTGACACATAATAAATTGCATATATTTAAAATACAAACTTTGATAACTTTTTAACACAGGTTTAAAGCCATGAGACCATTATCCAAATCAAGCTAAAATGTCCATCATGCTAAGTCTCCACAGGCCTCTTTTAATTCCCTCCATTCCATCCCTCTGCATCCCCTACCCTCCCCCTCAAGTATCTAGGAAAACACTGATTAGCTCTTTGTTACTAGGTTAGTCTACATTTTCCAGGATTTCACATAAAAGAATCATACATATATATATTGGTTTTTTGGACTGGCTTCTTTCAGTCAGCATCAAGATTGACCCAGGTTATTGCATTTATCAATATTTTGTCCATTTGCATTGCTTATTAGTATTTCATATTATCAATGTACCCCAATTTATTTATCCTTTCATTTATTAGACATTTAGACTTTTCCAGGCTTTGGCTATTCCAACTGTACTGTGAACAACCATGTACAAGTCTTTACTATATTTCATTACTCTTGGTTAAAATGCTAGAAGTAGCTTAGACATCTAGTATGGGTGTATATATAATAAACTTTATTAAGAAATTAGTGAACTGTTTTCCAAAATAGCTGTATTATTTATTTTAATATGTCCACCAGCATTGTATAAGAGATCAAGGTGCTCTGTGTCCTCAGGAACATGCTTTGGTTGGTCTTTTTCATGTCGGACATTCTAACAGGTGTGCAGTGGTATCTCACTGGGCTTTTAACTTTTAATAATGGCATTTCCCAAATGACTTGTCATTCTACTATCTTCTTTGGTGAATTCAAAAAGTGTAAGTTCTTAAATTTTAACAATGCCCAATTTTAAATTCATTTTTAAATAATTTAAAACTCACAGAAGTGGTACCTTTCACCATTTTTCGGGTGAGAACACCTTACATAACCATAGTACATTTTCAAACCCATATACTGTATTATCACGAAGGCAATAATTTTAACTAAACTACATGCTCAACTTGAATTTCTTTGACTGCATTTTTCAAAGATTAATTTTTCCAAGTATAGAAATCCAGGCTGACTCTTTTTCTTCTATATTTTAAAGATTCTGCTACCACTGCCTTCTGGCTTGTATTATTTTCAGTGAGAAATCTGCTATATGTATAATCAGCTCTCAGAATCTGCAGAGTATTGGTTTCAGGACCTCTCTCCTACTGTGGATACCAAAATCCAATGGGCTAAAGATCCTTGTATAATAAAGTCCTTGTATTACTTGCTTATAACCATATGCACATCTTTCTGAATACCTTAGATCATCTCTAGATTACTTTTAATACCCAATGCAATGCAAATGCTATATAAACAGTTGTTACACCATATTTTTTAAATGTATTACTTTTTTTTTTTAATTTTCACTTTGCAGTTGGTTCAGTCTGAGAATGTGTAACCCACAGGTAAGAAGGACCAACTTTACCTCTGTTCCTCAAAAATGGGTCTTTGTTTTAGAGATGCTTCTTTATATGTCTTGGGGTAGTTTTCCTCATGTTGTTTTTTACTTGTGATTCATCAGGCTCCTTGGAATTTGTGGTTTACAGGGTCATCACATTTGGAAAATATCTGCCTACTATTAATGTTTCTTGAAATATTAATCCCACTGGTACTAACAGAGGAGCTCCAATTACAAGTATATAAGGCTATTTGATGTTACTACAGTTTCCTTTTTCTCTATGAGTGCTTTTCCCAGTTTCTATTGCTATGCCTTCAAGTTCACTAATCTTTTCTTATGCAATGTCTAATCTGTCATTAATCTCATCCAATATATTTTTCATTCTATTTTACACTTTAGAACTCTGATTTTCATTTTTCTACTTCTCTCTTAACATGTTTAATATCTCGTTCAGCTTCTTAAATGTACAAATAAAGTTATAATAAATGTTTTTGTTTTTGAGACAGAGTCTCATTCTATTGCCCAGGATAGAGTGCTGTGGCATCAGCATAGATCAAAGCAACCTCAAACTCCCGGGTTCAAGCAATCCTCCTGCCTCACCCTCCAAAGCAAATAATAAATATTTTGATGCTCTTGCTTTTTTAAAAAAAATTTTATTAATTTATTTTTGGGGGGTAGAGACAGTGTCTCCCTTCAGGCTAGCCTCAAACTCCTTCTGCCTCATCTACCCAAAGTGCTGGGATTACAGGTATGAGCCACCATGCCTGGCCTTCATGTTCTCGTATACTATTCCTGTGTCATTCTGGGCCAAGTTTGATTAATTACATCTTCTCCTTACGGGATTTACTTTCACAACCCTTTGCCTGCCTGGTAATTATTTATTAGACTGTAACTTTAATCTTTCTGGGTGCTGGATATTTCTATATTCCTATATATATTCTTGACCTTTATTCTCTATTGTAATTATATTGCTTAAAAATTAGTTTCATCCTTTCAGGTCTTCCTTTTTAGCTTTGAAGCATTTAGTTCTAAGGCTAACTTGGCCCTACTACTGAGACGAATGCCTTACTGTTTATCTTACTTGAAGCTTCATGAATTATGAAACTTTCCATGTTGTAAGGTGAGAACATGAACTATCCCTGGCCTGTGTGAGCTCTGAGAATTGTTTCCTGTAATCTTTTGAGGAATTTCTTTTTTCAGTTACAGTAGGTACTTCATTCATATCTTCTCATCAGTACTTGGCTAAAGACTCAGGGGGATCCCTTTACAAATCTCCAGAGTTCTGTGAGTTCTCTCCTCCTCTGTATATTTTCTTGTAAACTACAGTCACCTTCGCCACTGTGGACTTCCAATTATGTCTCCTCAATTAAGACAGATCACCGGGCTCTAGCTGAGGTCCCTCTACTCGCACCAGACCTGGAAACTTTCCCAAGGTAGTAAGCTGGTGTAATCAAAAGACTCGTCTCATTTGTTTTCCCTTTCTCAGGAATCATTGTCTTTCACTGCCTGATACCAAATGTCTTGAAAACTGTTGTTTCATATATTTGTTTTATAACTGTTTATAAAGAAAAGGTTTATCCCTGTTTTTCCACATTGGCCATAAGAAGAATTGAGTAATAATATTTTCAGAACATTAAGAAATTATTTGACCTTGAGCTAATAGTATAAAAAATAAGCAAACTCTTTTCAGTTAGATCAGGCAACTATTATTTCAAACAACTTGTGAGTACTTCAATGTACTTCCTTATAAAGTTGTTTTTTCTTTTCAAGTTTTGTTTTGTCTTCAATAGAATCTCTTTCCTAAACAGATAAATTATGTCACAGTTCAACTAACTATCCTTTTGATGACGCAGATAGCTTTGAAACATCAAGTCATGGACTCCATTCTGTATCATATTATAGATACAGAATTCAAATTCAATTACTTCTTCTACTCACGGCACTCACTACCAATAACCTACTCAGGTCACCATCATCTCTTCCCAGGTTTATTACAACATCAACCAAATCAACTTCTTTGACTCTGGTCTCTCTCAACTCCAGTTCATCTTCCACATTTCACCACCAAGAAGGAAAAAAAGAGAAAAAAAGCAGAAAAAAAGAAAAATAGAGAAGAAGAGAAAGAGGGAAGAAACAGAAAGAGAAGGAAAGCTTTGTTTGGTGGCTTTATTGCTGAAATCAAATTAGAACTGATGAGGTCAAGGCTCCACTACCTTTGGCTAAAGTAAGCCAATTATTTTAAAAATAATGATTATTATTGGAGATAAACTGCTGATATTAATCCTTCTTTTATCTATTTTTTTCCAAAACCAGAGACTCCAATCTTCCATCTTTACCACTTTTTTTTCTCTCTTTGGCGTGACTATGGAGTAAGTTGGGACTAATGTGAAGGATCTGTGCCCAAAGTAGGGATGTGTAGGTGTGTTGTATCTTGGCAAAAGTAGAGTCAAGAATTATTTGAAACAGTAGAAAAGGAGCACCCGCAATGAGGAAGAAAGACAGAAATTCTTTTGCCTTATTAGAACAATCTAAAAATGCATAAAAAATCAAAACCCATAGACAAAGAGTAGCCCTATTCAGATCTATTTTATTAGTCTTCCATGTTAATAAACAGAATAAAAAGGAACAGAGTGAGATGAAAAGGAGAAGTGAAATGGCCATAATAAGAACCTCCAAGTTCACATTTCTATAAAATTTTTTTAAATTTTAATTTCCCCTTATTTCAAGCATTATTTAAACATGGTCAATTTACAATCAAAATATTCTTAAATTTTGGGCTATTCCGAAATATCTATTTAAGTCAGTCAAGTTTCACCTTATAAAAGTAGTATGTAAATGCTATTACTATTGTAAGTTTAGTCTATTATTATAGTTTATAAATTTTCTGAAGCAAACAGAACCCTCTGACTGAAGAGCCCAATAAAGGAAGATTTTCTAAATCAGATAAAATTGGTGGAAAGAATGTAAGAAATCTGATCACTAATATTTCCAAAGGATTCACATTAGTATTCTTCTAAATAGATATTCTATTTATAACTTGACTAAAACAAAAATAGGAAAAAAGTAGTATGTATATGTTGGAGACTGCCAAATGAAGATCAATTAATAATAAGCTTTATGTTACAGAGCAAAACCAAAAAATTTTCATGAGCTCAGCATAAAGTAATTCTCTGTATATAACAGCTTGAAGCTATAGGAACCTAAATTTCTCAAGATATTGTCAGGTCACCCTTTAGAAACTTTGTCAGAAATGGGTAATACTATAAATATTTATAATAATCTCCTGATCTACCCTTTTGAGAACAGTTTGATAACAGGTATCAAAATGAAAAATCAGCATATACTTTGAGCTAGCATACCTGCATCTAGGAATTAAAGCTAAGGAGACAAATAGAACAAGTAGAAAACATTAAGTTTAGCACAGCATTTTTTTTATTTATGATTTTTTTAAAAAGGAAATAACAAAAATATCTAGCAGAACAGATCTGGTCAAGTGGGTTATTCCATACAGTAATGTGACCTGTTAAAACTTACGTGGATTGAGGACAGGCATGGTGGCTCTGCCTCTAATCCCAACACTTTAGGAGGTCAAGGTGGGAGAACTGCTTGAGTCCAGGAGATTGATAACAGACTGAGCAACATACTGAGATGCTATCTGTACAAAAAAATTAAAAACTTAGCTGGGTATAGTGGCACAAGCCTGTAGTCCCAGCTACTCTGGAGAATGAGGTGGGAGGATTGCTTGAGCCCAGAAGTTTGAGACTATAGTGAGCTGTGATCACAGCACTACAATCAAGCCTGGGTAACACAGAGAAACCTCATCTCTTTAAAACACACACACACAAAATGTAGATTGATTACTAACAGAGACTGCGCACAGTGGCTCATGCCTGTAATCCTAGCACTCTCGGAGGCTGAGGCAGGAGAACTGCTTGAAATCGGGAGCTTGAGACCAGCTGAGCAAGGGCAAGATGGTGTTGCTACCAAAACTAGAAAAAAGTAGCCAGATACAGTGATGTACACCTGTAGTTACATCTACTCAGGAGGCTGAGGCAAGAGGATCACTTGAGCCTGAGAGCTGGAGGCTACATTGAGCTATGATGATGATGCCACTGTACTCTAGCCAGGACCACAGAGAGACTCACAAAGAGTAAATAAAAAAAAAAAATAACAAAAACACTATCTCTGGGTAGGGAAGTCACTAGGAATATCGTTGCTTTCTTCTTAGTACTTTTGTATGCTATTTGAATGTTTTCAATAGAATATACAGTCGGCAATCCTTATTCACCAGGTTCCAACTCTATGGATTTAGCCAACCACCAATAGAAAATATTAATATTTGGGAAGAAAAAAAACCCAATATAATAAAAAACAAGGCTCAGTGCCCTTAGCTCAGTGGTTAGGGCACCAGCCACATACACCAAGGCAGGCAGATTCAAACCCGACCCAGGCCTGCTAAACCAACAATGACAATTGCAACAAAAAAATAGCCAGGCATTGTGCCAGGCACCTGTAGTCCCACCTACTTGGGAGGCTGAGGCAAGAGAATGGTTTAAGCCCAAGAGTTTGAGGTTAACGTGAGCTGTGACGCCACAGCACTCTACTGAAGGTGACATAGTGAAACTGTCTCAAAAAAAAATAAATACAATAAAAATAAAAAAATAGAAACAACACAGTATAATAGCTATTTATATAGCATTTATATATTGGGTATAGTAGAGGATATGCCTAAGTTATGCATATACAGGGTGTCCATAAAGTTCATTTGCAATTTAAAACAACTAATTTAAATTGCGCACGACTTTATGGACACCCTGTATTATGAGCATCTGTGAATTTTGGTTTGGAGGTAGAGGTGTTCTAGAAAACCCACATCACAAAGACACCAAGAGACAATGATAACATTTTTTTTTTTTTTGACACAGAGTTTCACTTTTTGCCACCCTGGGTAGAGTGCAATGATGTCAATAATTCACAGCAACCTCAAACTCTTGGGCTCAAGTGATTGTCTTGTGTCAGCCTCCCAAGTAGCTGTGACTACAGGAGTCTACCACAATGCTGGGCTATTTTTGTTTTTAGAGATGGGTTCTTGCTCTTGCTCAGGCTGGTCTCGAACTCCTGAGCTCAGGCAATCCACCCACCTTGGCCTCCAAAGTGACAGGATTACAGGCATGAGCCACTACACCTGGCCTGAAAAACTTCTAAGTTTAACATTTGTTAATTATGAAATCATTTACACCATAGTCTCTTTTTCATTAGCGTATCATCACTGAATGGAATGAGATTATCATAAGAATTCACATGAAATATACAACCATCTAAATTAAGACCACTACAATCAATGCATATAAAAAAAGGAAAATCTATATTTGGATGTTAAAAGACATTTAAGAACAAAACAAGGTAAATGAAACAGGTGAACTGCCTGCTCATCTGTTACAAATGAACAACCCTAATCCAAAAATCTCAAGTCCCAAATACTCCAAAATGAGAATCTTTTTAAACTGTGACATGACACTCAAAGGAAATGTTCATTCTAAAATTTCAGGCCACAGATTTTTGGATTTGGGATGCTCAATCAGCAGATGCATGGATATATACGAAAATACCTCTCACCCACACAAAAAATTCAAAATCTAAAACACTTAAGAGTCCCAAGAATTTTTTTTTTGTTGTTGTTGTTGTTCTTTTGTTTTGTTTTGCTTTTTGAGACAGAGTCTCAAGCTGTCGCTTGGTAGAGTGCTGTGGTGTCACAGCTCACAGCAACCTCAAACCCTTGGGCTTAAGCGATTCTCTTGCCTCAGCCTCCCACGTAGCTGGAACTATAGGCGCCAGCCACAACACCCAGCTATGTCCCAAGCATTTTGAATAAGGGATATTCAACCTGTACTTGAAAGAATCTGAAGTAATTTACATGTCAAAGTACTTCAATAATAATAATCAGTAACAGTCACAAGGCATACCACGTAGCTTGTTCCTAGTATCATTTTCCCTAAAATGAGTAAAAATATCCATTTAGTCAGTTAATAGTCAAAGAAAGTGAAACTATCACATATTAACAAAGAGGCAAGAACTACTTTATAAAGCTACAATTATCTTCTATATCTATGTACATCTACTATCCATAGCTATATAAATACTGCTAATAAAACCCATTTATTACAACCTACAGTAGGTAGAAAAACTTACTTAGCGATATTCTTCCTAACCAAGAATCCTGCCATTTTTAATGACTAAATCTAACATATTTTAAGATTTCTTTACATAGTCCAAGTAAGAAATAAAGATGGACCTAAATTATTAACTCAGTAACAGTAAGAGGGAAGACAATTTCAAAGTCATATGAGCAACAGATCTTTGTGGCTGATGGGATAGGGCAGATAAGGAAGAGAGAATAATCATTAAGAATTCACAGATTATACACTGAGTGATATCAATAACCAAGATAGATGGTGGGTATACTGTTGTTAATGAGTGGGCATGTATAGGTATGTATGAATAAAAATCAGATTTGGAAGGAAAATATACGGAGCTCATTTTAGACAGAATGAATTTGAAGTCAATGCCAAAGAGACTAAGATCTGTTCAGAAAAAGCTAGAAATATAATATTTAGAGTGCTGGGCGGTGCCTGTGGCTCAAAGGAGTAGGGCGCCGGCCCCATATGCTGGAGGTGGTAAGTTCAAACCCAGCCCTGGCCAAAAAAAAAACTGCCAAAAAAAAAAAAAAAAAAAAGTACAGGGGACTGGTAGGGGATAAAAATATCTGGGAGTTAAATGTGAATAGGGAACAGGTGAAATAATGAAAACATCTGAGATCCTCAAAGTGCCTTTTGAGGAATAAAACAGATGAGTCGATGACAGCTTGGGAGAGTTCCTAAAGACAGGACAAAGGAAAACAGGTCTTCAAAAAAGACTTATAATGAGCAGTCTAAAAGCTAAGAGAACCGAAGTTTCAAGGAAAGGGGAGTGATCAACTGTCACTTGCAACGGAGGTCAAGTAAGAAGAATGCCATTGATTCTGACAGTAGGCAACCTTATGAAAACCAGTTTCAACTGAGCAGTAAAGTGAAAATACTGAGGATTAAGGGATGACTAAAAGGTGGAAAAGCAGCCACAATAAGCAGAAACTATTTCCCAAACTATACTGTAGTTTCCCACATGTCCTTTTCCTCAGGTAGCTTTCTGTGTTCTCAGGTTTACAAGTAATACGACAGACTTAAAGTTGTCACGTTTATAAACTAGGAGGAAGAACCCAAGATAGAGGAAGAGATAAGTGAAGGAATAAATTTCTAGAAGGAATAAAGAGCATGTAGTAAAGGAACACCTATTTGAGACAGAAGGAAAACAAGAAAGAGTAAGAATGAAAATTTCGCAACTAGGCAGAAAGCAGATACAAGAGGCAAATCATTCTCAGCCTTTTTCCATTCCCTTCTGAAGAATACAAGGCCACCCCCCAAAAGAAAAACAGCGAGGGTTACCCTATATACTCGAGTATAAGCTGAGCCCCCCCCCCCCGCACAAAATTTGTGCCAAAAAACCCAAACTCGGCACAAATTTTGTGCTGAAAAAACTCGGCTTATACTCGATATATGGTAAGTAGGTCTGAGGAGAACACTAAAGGTTTAGAATAGCATTCTAAAACCTAGGCTGGGGTGAGAAGCAGAAACACTGTACCATTGTCCTACAACTTTTCAAGTCCCAAGAAACCCTAAGTAGATAGGTTGAAGTTTCTTCACTTTTATAAACACCAATCCATTCCATCAAAAGCCTAAATTATCCAATTTCCTGGGCCCTAGTGACTAAATCACCTTAAGTAACACCTAAAGCCTAGGAGTAACTAAAGACTGAAGTGTATCTACTGAGTTTCAAAACCTCCCTGAGATCTTAAAAGTACCAGCAATAAAAAGTAGAATTCACAAGAGAATTTGTGGACCAAGAGATTTTAATGTTATCATTCTTATAATTAAACGCTTCTTACGGGAAATGCCATTTAATAAGACTACAAGGGGGGGAAACAGCATCAAAGGAAATGTTGACAAGAAGATAATGAAGTCAGATGGATCCCTGATACATCCAAAAGTTCTCATTCATTTTAACACCTTGCTAAGTAAGCTAAGAACAGCCGCAACACAATTTATGGTTTATGACCCCACTATATTCAAAGATCTGAGAGAAAATGAACACGATTTTATGTAATGAGTCATTACTTTTAGGTAAATAATAACCTGAAACACCATGAGAAAGCTATGAAATCATGAATTTTGTACATCCTTTCACTCAAGTTGACACTTATTGCTTACATGGAAAAGCATATTACGTTATCCCCTTTAAAAAGGCATGTTTTTGAAAATATTCTAGTAAGTCAGCATTAAAATATAAGCCCCTAAAAGAAATCAAGTGTCACTGTCCCATTTTATAATACCATCATGCAGGCACGTATGAATAACCATAAACTGTACCCTAAATAAAAATAAACAAAGATAAATTTTAGGAGATAAGGTAAAAGCAGAAGAATGGACATTTATTTAATACATATTCTGTGGTTGGAAATTTGAATTCTCACAATTTTTCAGGGCAAAGATAAAATATTTTGGTCCCAAGCAATAACACCTGAACTGTGTACTCGAGAACAAATGGAAAATGTTGAACTCACACGTTAGACTGGTTAAGGAGAGTGAGGATTATCATCCTAGGCAGAGATTAAAGGAAAAATCAAAGTGAATATGCATTTAGGTAAAATAAAGTGCTTGCTGATGTGGCATCTCAGGTGACCTTCCATCTACCCTCTGCTTGATGTTTTAGGCTGAGATTGTAAGAAAAATATAAAACAGAGAAGTTCTGTCACGAAAGTACACTGTGAAGAAGTAATTAAGACGACTACCAGACTCAGAAGACTGAAATCACCACTGTATGTTCTCAGTCAGTTGTAGTAGCAAAACTAAGCAGGGATAACATATGATAGCTATAAACTCCAAAAAACCTATGTATAATATAGAAAAGTCTTAGAATCAATTATCAAAAATTATACATATTATCAAATAAAGGAAAATTTAAAAGTAACATTTAAAAACAAGCACAATACTGTCAGCATACAAAAATAATGAACACATGCCTAATCTCAAATATTCATTATCTCAGGGAAAATGAGTGAACAAATTTAATGCAAAACAGAATAAAATAACCATTCAACATGAAGAATAGTAGAAACAGTAGTTTGTGTGTATGTGTGTGTGCATTTCACTCCCCACCCCCAATGTTTAAGCAAGTATTCAGAGAAGGTGGCGTTTGAGTCATCTCTTGCAGGAAAAGGCACAGGATTTTTTTTAGGCTCAGTTAGCAATGGTACGGAGACATGACAATTAATCTAATATTATACACCAGGCGTCCTCAAACTTTTTAAACAGGGGGCCAATTCACTGTCCCTCAGACCATTGAAGGGCCAGACTATAGTTAAAAAAAAAATAACTATGAACAAATTCCTATGCACACTGTACATATCTTATTTTGAAGTAAAAAACAAAACGTGAACAAATACAATTCACACCGCTTCATGTGGCCTGCGGGCCGCAGTGTGAGGACACCTGTTAGACACAACACCAATGATCCTTTATGATTAGAAAGTGGTATATGTGAATGGATATGAAGAGATATGCCCAGAAAGCTAAGATAGATCTTTAAAAGGATTTGACAAAAACTATTCAGAAGATGTTTATACATAAAGAATTAAATTATCATAAAGAAGGTTAAGATACTACAGACTTTTAAAGAAAAGAGATCAGAGGCAGATAACACAGTAGATAAATTTCAGGATTTTAGAGGTCAATAGATCTTGGGTAGAATCTCAGCTGTACCACTTACTAGAATTAAGCTTTTCTAAAACACAATTTCCCTATTTGTCAAGTGATGATAATATGTGATTACTGTTATAAAAACTTACTACAATAGCAAATATATTGTTCAGTATATTGGCTTTCAAATAATGAGTCACACCTCAGTAGTTTTCATGATAAGTAGTAGAATGTAGGAGATGATAGGGAAGTTATATTTAATCTCAGTGACTGGGAAGATAACACCATTACCTGAAGAAGGGATATAAGTAGTAGATCTGGAGAACTGAAAAATATACTGAGTTTTAGACTACTCAGATTTCCGGTGAGAGAAGTATGTATCTATCTACATGCAAAAGTATCAGAAGGCATAAAAAATCTAGATCTAGAACTCAGATGACAGGTCTAACAGAAAAAGTTTCAGTTACACATATAAGGAAAAGCAAAGAACAAGTGAGCCACCGGCAGGAGGTCACATGTTCACAAGGACAGAGTACAAAGAGGAATGAGTTTCACAAATAAAAATGTATGAAATACTAGGCAAAACTCCTGAGTTTGGCAATTAAGATCTCTAACAAATTTTAAGAGCAGTTTCAATAAAACTTTGGTGACACTCAACTGCAGATATTTAAGGAATAAATGGGTAGCAAAGAAATGAGAGAGGAGTAGAAACTACCCAAGGTCTTCAACTGGGGGATTTATGAACACAGTAATGGAGACCAGAGGAACATTATCAACCTTTCAAACACCTATTAAGAGAGTAAATTTACCCTCTATAAAGCTATAATAGACTAGAAAAAATAATATTAAGTTTCCTTGCTTTTCTACTACATACACATTTAAAAGTAAGACCATGAATCAGTTTTATAAATTTCATATTAGGTAGACAGGTTCTTTCATATCAGGAGGTTCTTGATATGAGGTTCTACCTCATATCAGGAGGCAGAAAATAAGAATCAAGGGCCTCTTGAAAGAAATCCAGCACTACAGAGAATAAAGGCAATATGACTATTTCATCACTGAGTTCCAAAACTCAGATAATTTTGTTGTTAAATTTTTTGTGGGTTAATGGTTAATTTTCTTTTGTTTTCAGAAGTGAAAAAGGCCTAAGATGTTAGGTCAAGATAAAGAAATGAATATAAAGAAATGTTTTAAAGCTCCAAAAAGGTGGGTAAGTACCACTGAGAAAAAGGTGAATCACAAGGAAAAAGGACTGACCTTACAAATGCTGCAGTTACACTTAAGTTATAGCACATTTCCTTCAAACTATGTATGCACTCTCATCCTCAAAAAAGTAGTCCTACATACAACTTCAGTTAATTAAAACAGCTACACTAGAGCTATATTACACAGAAGTGAAGAGATTCTGAGTCTGATAAATGTGTTCAAATTTCTGCTCCTATGCTGACTGTTCAACCTAATTGTTATTTTAGCTTCCCTAAAGACGTTTCTTCATTTAACAGTAATATTCATACAGGAAGCTATTAGGAAGATCAAAAGACAATATATGTAAAGAGCTAAATACAGTTCCTCACACAAGCTAACCATTTAAGAAACACAGCTATAATTACATAGCTTTACAAAGAATAAATATTTCTCTTGCCCTAAGATTGAGAGGACAGGCCAGGCACAGCTCTACAGTTCTAATCCTAGCACTCTTGGAGTCTGAGATGGGAGGATCCCTTGAGGCCAGGAGTTTAAGACCAGTCCCATTAAGAGCAAAACCCTGTCTCTACTAAAAATAAAAAATTAGCTGGGCGTGGTAGTGTACCCTTAGAGTCCCAGCTACTCTGGACACTAAGGCAGGAGGATCACTTGAGCCCAAGAGTTTGAGGCTACTGCAAGCTAGGCTGACGTCCCAACCCAGGGCAACAGAGTTAAGATTCTGTCTAAAAAAAAAAGAAAAGATTGAGAGGACCTACTAAGATTTAAAGGAAAGGAAACAAACGGAACAGGGAAAATGAAAATATCTGGCTACATATAAAACAATATTAAAAGGTAAGGCTCACACACCCCCCAAATTGGCATAGAACAGATTTATAAAAATTATTCTTCTCTTACAAAAAAAAAAAAAAAACTCTAATGCAAATACATATAACATATATATACGTACAGACATACTCTATGTTCTGCATAAACCACTCCAAGTCCCCAGTTTAGAAATCCACAAAGATTAAGTAAGGTAGACTAGATGGCAATTTTCAATACCGTACATACTCGAGTATAAGCCGACCCAAGTATAAGCCGACCCCCTTAATTTTACCCTAAAAACTGGGAAAACTCAGTGACTCGAGTATAAGCCGAGGTAGAAAATGCAGCAGCCTTTGGTAAATTTCAAAAATAAAAATATATACCCAAAACAATTACAATAATTGAGGAATCAGTAGGTTAAATGAAACATACCACATTAACCCATAGTATTCAATGGCAACTTTAATGAAGTGAATAAACCATTTATGACAGTAAAGCATTGTAAATAAATGGTTAAAAATCCTGAATCCTTATACTCCAAAACCCCTCATTATAAGGATTCAGGATTTATAAACATTTATTTATACGACTTTACTGCCTTCAATGGGGTTTTCACTTAATTAAATGTGCCATTAAATATTGTGGGTTAAATAGTTCAGTGGAATACAGTTCAGTTCAGCCGCCTACCTCTTCAGCTCAGCCCCCTCAAGCAGACCGCAGAAGACGACTGGAGACTAAGTGCATTTGATTAGGCGCACACACACTGAATTAAATAACCTGTATGACCTGAGTATAAGCCGAGTTCGGGTTTTTCGGCACAAATTTTCGGTACAAAAACTTGGCTTATACTCAAGTATATATGGTAACCTAAAAATTTGTATCCTCATGTTAATTTGAAATACAAAAAAAGAAAAATAGATGTTAATAAGAGGATACTATAGATCAGGAGTTTGAGACCAGCCTGAACAAGACCAACCTGTCTCTAAAAAAAAAAAAAAAAAAGAAAAGAAAAGAAAAGAAAAGAAAGAAAAAAGAAAGAAAAAGGCAAAGTAGTTGGGCAATGTGGTGGCACCTGTAGTCCTAGCTACTTGGGAGGCTGAGGCAAGAGGATACTTGATCCCAGAAGTTTGAGGTTGCTGAGCTGTGATGCCACAGAACTCTAACCTGGCAACAAAGACAGACTCTATCTCAAATAAATAAATAAATAAATAAATAAATAAATAAATAAATAAAAGAAAAACTATGTTAAACATTTTAAAATTTAAATAAAATAAACAGGTTTTTTTTAAATAAAAAAATTTACAAATATTAACACAAGAAATATTAAACAAAAATCTGAATTTTCTTAAGGAAGTAAATCTGCAAATTAAACCATTTTATAAAGAAAACTCCAGATCTAGATAATGTTAACTATTAAATCTTCCAAACGTTTATAGAAAGAGTAGTATCAAAACACTTTCAGAAGTAAAACACAAAGTAATCTTCAGAGAATTTTATGAACATTATATACTTTTGACCGAAATCTGACAAGAATAATAAGAGAAAAGAAAATTACCAGGTAATCTCTGTCACAAACAATGATGTAATCATTCTGGAAGAGACTAGCACCCCATATTCAGCAAAGAATAAACTATATGAGTGTCATATTCATGGGAAATGTATTCTATAAATACAACCCATTAAAAATCCACCAATGCCTATCACCATATTCATTAAATGAAGTAGAAGGATACGGTTATTTTAATTTTTGCAGAAAAGCATTTAATACAACACAAAACCCATTCATGACTTTTGTAAGTAGACATAGAAGGGAAATGTCTTAACTCTGTTAAAAAGAGGGAAGGAGGGAGGGGGCTGAGGCCTTGGTGTGTGCCATACTTTCTGGGGGCAAGACTGATTGCAAGAGGGATTTTACCTAACCATTGCAATCAGTGTAACCTGGCTTATTGTACCCTCAATGAATCCCCAACAATTAAAAAAAAAAAAAAAAAAAAGAACCTAAGGCATGGCTTGGTACCTGTAGCTCAGGGAGTAGGGTGCCGGGTGCTGGCCACATACACCGAGGCTGGCAGGTTTGAGCCCAGCCCAGGCCTGCTAAACAACAATGACAACTGCAACAACAACAAAAATAAATAGCCAGGCATTATGGGAGGGGCCTGTAGTCCCAGCTACTTTGGAGGCTGATGCAAGAGAATCGCTTAAGCCCAAGAGTTGGAGATTGCTGTGAGCTGTGACACCACAGCACGCTACCAAGGGTTACATAAAGAGACTCTAACTAAAAAAGAAAAAAAAAGGACCTATAGCAATTATTGAATATGTGATTATAAAAAGTGAAGGATCACAGGCCAGAAAAAGACAATATGCTTTATCACTGTGCACTCAGTGTTGTCCTGGAGATCCTGGCCAGTGCACTCAGTGAGAAAAACATGGAAAGAGATATAAGCTTAGAAAATGTACATGTACTCCAAATAAACTAAAATGAATAGGTACATTTAGCACATGTATTGCCTACAAAGATAATATTTAAAAATCAATTCTCTTTCTATATAGCACCTATCTATAACACTATATATCTTAAATGATAAATACAGCACTAACAACAACATGTATCTAAGCAGAAATATAAGATGAGCCATGAAAAGTAAAATACAGAACATAATTTTTTAAAAAAATCAATGAAGTGCCTCCCAGCTACCATTTTTATTAACTGGAGCAAACAACATAAAAATAGTCTTCCAAATGTATCTAAATTCAATGCAATTATAATCTAAATCCTAGACAACTTGGCTGTGTGCCTATGATATGAATAAAAAATTGGCAAGCCCATTTTAAAATTTATTTGGAAAATTTAAAGTTCATCAATAGCCAACACATTTTTGAAGAAAAAAATGAAGGATTTATAATACTGAATATCAACACTCATTATAAAACTACTATTAAAATAGCATGGTATTGGTGTAGGGCTGGACGAATGAAGCATGGAAACAGAATATTGCCCACGAACAACCACATGTAAAGAAGTGTATAGTGAACATCATGTGTATGATAAAGATGTCCCTGTAGAATAGAGGTTAAGTTCATTCTCTTCAATAAAGAATGCTGGATCAATTTTCTATCCCCGGTGAAAAAAAATAAATCTTTACCAATACTTCAGACTACACAGAAAGTCAATTCTCAGTAGATAGCAGATCTAATGGAAAAATACATTCATATTCTTCTCCAGATAGAAAAATATTCTTAAGCAAGACATAGAAAGCACCAACCATAGGTAAGGGCAGGGACTCATGCCTGCAATCCCAGCACAATTGAAGAAACAGGGTGGTGGATCCCACCTGTAACTCCAGCACTGTTGGAGATTCAGGGTGGTGGCTCATGCCTGCAATCCCAGCACTGTTAGAGGCTGGGGTGGGAGAACTGCTTTGGTTCAGGAAGGCAAGACCAACCTGAGCAAGAGCATGACCTCGTCTCTACAAAAAATGGAAAAATTGGCTGGCTGTTGTGGCATGTACTTGTAGTCCCAGCTACTTGGGAGGTGGGAAGATGGCTTAGCCCAGGAGTCTGAGATTGCAGTGAGCTACAATGATGCCAGGGAACTCTACACTCCAGTCAGGGCATCAAAGCTAAACTCCACCTAAAAGAAAAAAAAAAAAAAAACTCAACATTTTATAAAAGAAAGTTTCTGGATGGCAAATAAATAAGGAGTGCATACACCCCAGTTATTCTGGGATGGTCCTGGTTTATGACCATTGGCATTATTTCTGATTAGTGACTCTCTTCATTCTCGAGAACTTAGTTAAAAAAAAAAAAATAAGGAAAGAAAGTGAAGTGAAGTGAAGAGAAGTGAAGTGAAGTGAATTGAAGAGAAGTGAAGTGAAGAGAAGTGAAGTGAAGTGAAGAGAAGTGAAGTGAATTGAAGTGAAGAGAATAGAAGTGAAGAGAAGTGAAGTGAAGTGAAGTGAAGAGAAGTGAAGAGAAGAGAAGTAAAGAGAAGTGAAGTGAAGAGAAGAGAAGTAAAGTGAAGAGAAGTGAAGTGAAGTGAAGTGAAGAGAAGTGAAGTGAAGTGAAGTGAAGTGAAGTGAAGAGAAGTGAAGTGAAGTGAAGTGAAGTGAAGTGAAGTGAAG